>QANZ01023881.1:42063-61081 GCA_003254925.1 Chamaecrista fasciculata
CCGGCGGGTCTACACCCTCCCATTTGGGGATCCCCCCAAGTGTGTGGGTGCTGGGAATCGAACAGGGGACCTCCCCCTTATCAACCCCAAACACCCACTCCTTGTACCACTTGAGCTACTTAACTAAGTAGCTCAAGTGGTACAAGGAGTGGGTGTTTGGGGTTGATAAGGGGGAGGTCCCCTGTTCGATTCCCAGCACCCACACACTTGGGGGGATCCCCAAATGGGAGGGTGTAGACCCGCCGGGGGAAAAGGGCCCCGTCGTGGTGGTGAGGCCCCGTCGTGGTGGTGAGGCCTCGTCGTGGTGGTGAGGCCCCGTCGTGGTGGTGAGGCCTCGTCGTGGTGGTGAAGCCCGTAACATAGAGCTCCACTTCCTTGCAATAAAATGGCATTTCTTCAAATAGGTTGATATCTTATTGATTTTAAGGAACACGACACGCAGGGAGGAAGAAGAAGTGAGAGGCATGTGCTAAAGTTCCGTTAAAATTGACAGAAAATGTTAAGAGGGTACCAAAGTGTCAAAGGTCCAAACCTCAGGGTACTAAAGTGTTAAGTTTCATACCACAGAGTACTAAAGTGAAATAGGGTCAAACCACAGGGTATCAAAGTGTAATTTACCTAAAAAAAAATAAGACCATCATATAAATAGGTTAAACCATATGAAGATCTTTTACCCATGATAATATGTCACGTTCATGCAGGCCTTGGGCTTCATGGTATTTTCACTCTTGAATTTATGGTATGGCGTTGTGACTTGTGAGTTGTGTGACAGAGACTAGGCGTTATGATTTATATCCGACAAAACCACCTGTCAAAGCTACCCCCTGCAATTAATTACAAACTACAAACTTTTGTCACTTTGTGTCCTTTTTTTCTCGCACGAGTGACTTTTACATTATTTACTTTTAATTTCTAAACTAAATTCTTTTAGTATATTCCATGGATATTCCCTCAGTTTACGGCGTCTAAAATTTAGACGAGTTTTCTTTTTTTTCTTTTTTAAATATGAACAAGTCTAGCTACTGCTCACTTAGACCAACTCAAGCTCTTTGAGCGCTTATAGAGGTATTTATAAATCGTCTATCAATAAGGTTTTCACATCGGCAACGGGATTCAAACTCACGACCTTGTGGGTTAAGAGTTGACTTCTTACTAATTGGATCAACCTTTATTGACTTTTTTTTTAATTTTTTTTAGTTAGGTATATATTATACCGTATTACATCCAAATATATATAATATTAAAATTTGGGAGGGTCATGGCTTCCATTCGCCCTCTATTGACTTCTCCCTAGTAAAATTTGCTTGAAAAAAATTAAATAAAATTCTTTATATTTTTATTATAAGATTTTTTCAATCATAAGTTTGATTTACATTTTTTCTCTTTTATGATTGATCATGCAAAAAGATGTGTTTAATATTCTCTCTCTATCATGATTGGTCATGTATAAAATTTTTGTCACGCGTCAAATATTGATTGAGAAACCTTATAGCAAAAATATAATGAACCTTACTCAAGTCTTGCCCCTATTTAGACCATCTGTAATGCATTATAGGTGTAATGTTGAGAGAAAATGAATAATTAAAGAGAAATAATGTCAAAGTGTGGGTCTCACTTACAATTTTTCTCTCTAACTATTCATTTCTCTTTTAACACTACACTTATAGGTTTTGTTTGGATTGAGGATATTGAGAGAAAAGGGAGGGGGAGGGGAGAGGTTTGAGATCTCTTCCCCTTATTTGGAAACTTGAATATTGGAGAGGAAGACAATGAGAGATTAGCTTTAATCCTTCTTCCTCCTCTTTCCTTCACAAATTACAAATATCCTAAGTTGAAATATTTTGAAGGAGAAGCTACTTCTCCAAATAAAGGGAGAAGTAAAGGGAGATTAATCCCCCTTAATCTCTTCCCCTCCCTCCCTCTCTTAGTATTAAAAAAACCCATAATGTACTATAAGAAATTCAAGTCCATAAAAATTCGAGTAAATAAAAGAGACGTGAGAGGTCAAGAGAAGAGATCAGAGATAAAGTGGATATGTGATTTCAAGAAAATAACAAAATATTAATAATATAAAGTGTTGTTTAGTAAATGATAACCAACTCATTATATGGCATTCTAATCCAAGAGTCTTCCTAAAAAGTGCACTTCACAAAGAAAATTTTTGGTTGTTTGTGATACTAATTAGTAATTAATGTTTTGATTATTAAGCATATGTAGAAAAGCCTGGCCTGGATGTCATCATCAACATACTAAAAAAATAATAATTTAAGATAATAAACTAAACAATTCAATTTCAGAAAAATTACGTATTAAATGATTAACTTGGTTTCAAAAATATTAAAATGTATATATTTTAATATTTTAAAAATCAAATAATATATTCTCAGCTTCATAATCTTTTGAAGACTGAGTTATTAATTTATTGTAATTTAAAACATAATATTGCTAAACACTTACCTCTACTTCCCACTTCCCACACCTCAATTAAATGGCACAATATGAGAGGACAACAAAAAAAGTGGCACACATAAATTGGATTAATTAATTTCATCCCTTTGTTTTTTTAAAAATATTAACTATATTAATTTTCAAAGAAATGAAAAATAAATTACCTAAAAAATATTGGTCTAGTTGGTAAGGAATTAGTTCATAACTTACAAGGTCATGAGTTCTATTCTCTCTGCTGATATAAGAGTCTTATTGATAAGTGATTTGTAAATCTATAAGCGCTCATAAAATTTGAAAATATGTCTGACTTTATTAAGCTCTTAAGATTCAATTCACCTAAACCTTCTATTACTAGCAAAATAAAACTATTGTATACTTATGTTAAATACAGATAAAAAATTGTGATTCTTTTTCAATTTTTTTGTTCCGTGTATTAGAATTGGAATCTTTTAAAATATAATTCTTTTTCAATTTTTCAGTTCTAGATAAAAGTAAAATTCTTTCCAGTCTGAGTCGGATCGAGTCGAATTTTTCGAGCTGGGCTAGACCGAGCCGAATTTGACTCAATCTGGCATGGCCTGAAAAATTCAACTTGATTTGGCCCAGCCTAAAAATTTTGACTATGTCTGGCCTGGCCCGAAAATTTTGACTCGATCCGGTCTGGCCCAAAAAATCTGACTCGACCCGGACTGGGTGGACCACATTGAGTTCTTCGAGAGCAAAATGAAACTGACCTCACAGTTTAAGGATCAAAACAGAAAAAAAAAATAATTTGAGGACTAAAATAACCATTTAATTTGAAAATCATAAGAAAATAAAAATAAATTTGGGTTACATAAACCCATGGGCTTGGGTAAATCATTGATCCATTGCATTATATATAATTTTATTTAGGCTTAAGCTTAGGTCAAGTGATCCATTTATGTAAAAGCTCATGGGCTTGAACTTGAGTAGCCTAAACTTAACCCATAAACTCCAAACTGATCATGGAATAATTAAAAATGGAGCAAACAACAAAAATTAATTTATAAAACTTTTGTACTTTTTAATCAAAATGGTATATATAAACCTTTACTTTTGTTTCATCAAAGAACAAAGAAGACAATCTGACAAATGATATCACCTTTGGGATTTTAGTTTAATACTTGGATCATATATATATATATATATATATATTAGTTTTGCCCTAATTATTTAGCCTTGAGGGAACACTGTAATCCTAACATCATTATTTTCTATGCCATATGATTGCAACTAGCTAGTCAATGAGAGACGAGGTACTTAAACTATAAGGATAACCCATCCTAGAAGATTAAATGAGAAAACCTCACAACTTAAATACCCCTTAACTTTCTATGTATTTATGGGGCTAGCTTATCAATAAAACCCTACATTACGTTAATCTTTGGTTATGCATCAGTCTTCACATACTTACACTTACACATCCATACACGTACTCACTTTAGTCAGTTCGCATGCGCAGCGTATCGATGTAAGGCTTAAAAACTCCGAACAAGGGCTTGTCACCTCTAGATAATATATAATTCTAATTTCTAACACGTGTATATAGTTTCAAACCACTATTTCACTCTTTAGCCAATACCCGCCTTATCATCGTCATCCCCCAAAAATAATATTTTTTTTGTTACAAAAAGTTTAAGTAATTCAGGCCTTGGGAGCTCATCCAGATCAAAACATATCTTTATGTTCTATAAGCGCTTACAAAATACTTAATTACTGATCACCTACCAATAAAACCTTTATATCGACAATAACTAGGTAAACTTTGGTTGGCATCCCCCAAATATAATATCACGTACGGCACCAATCATCTTCCTCACCAAATCTCTATTTAAGCACACCAATGCAAGCTTACTTGAATCATCCCACTCCCAAAAACCTCTCTTATCCTAAACACATTCCCTTTTCCACCATGAAGAAAGCCTTCCTGCTCGGCCTCCTCCTGGTGGCCTCCCTCGCCGCCTCCTGCCGCGGCCAAGACGAAATCTTCGACTCCGACGACGACAACGTCCCTCTCCGCCTAGTCTCCGACGGAATCGACGCCGACGTCGACGACGACCTCCACTACCTTCAGGGCATCACTTGCTCTAGCTGGCGTTGGGCTGTTGAGACATACAACATCATTAACTGGAACGTCGTACCTAAGGAATGCGCTTCCTACATCGGAAACTACATTAAAAGCCACAAATACCAAGATGACTCTAAGGCCGTTAACCGTGAGGCTTACTTCTATGCTCGTGATCTCAACCGTACATACAGCGGCAAAGAGGTCTGGATCTTTGACGTTGAAGAAACTCTTCTCTCCAACGCTGAGTACTATGGCAACCACGGTTGGGGGTACGTACCTGAGTAATTATTTCGGAGTAAATTAACAATTTGATCCCTGAAAGATTATCAAACTGATAATTCGGTTCTTGAAAAATTAAAATCTATAATTTATAAAGTAAATAATATACCGTTTTACAAGAGATTAAATTATTAGTTTACTCATTACCTTATTTTGTTCAAATACTCATTTTAATCCTCAAAATATAGGATAAGTTTCATTTTGGCCATAAAACTATTTTTGGTCCTTAAACTTACATTTGTTCTGTTTTAGTCTCCAAAATATAATTTCTTCTGTTTTCTCTAATCCATTGTTTTTGACCTAAATGGATGAAATATTTTTCTCTTATATGTTTCATAATAAATGAGTTGAGACTTGAGAGAAGGAAAGAAAGAAAGAAAAAAACTTATTCTTATTCACAAATTAGAGATCAGACAAAATCAAATTTTTGGACCAAAATAATGAAAAAAAAAACTGTGAAATTTTGAGGACTAAAATAAAATAAAAGAAAGTATTAAGGCCAAAATAACTATTTAACCTTTAATTTGTATGTAAAATAAGGACAGGTCAGAGAAATATAACAAGACAGCATACCTGGAGTGGACAAAGGAGGGAAAAGCAACAGCACTACCAGAGACACTAAAGTGTTACTACAAGATGGTGAAACTGGGCATCAAGATTGTGATCATCACCGGAAGAGAAAACAGCCTCAACGCCATCACAAGGAAGAACTTAAAGGACCAAGGATATCGCGGCTGGCACAGGCTCATCACAAAGTAATTCATTCAATTAATTAATTATTAATAATATGTAACATTTTTTTATTAATGGATTATTAATTAATATGTGTGTATATATATATATATATATATATAGGAGCTCGAAATACTCAGGATTGACATCAAGGCAGTACAAGGCAGAGCAGAGGAGGCTTCTGAAGGAACAAGGATATGAAATCTTGGGATCAACAGGTGACCAATGGAGTGATATTACTGGACGATACCCTGCTAAAAGAGGCTTCAAGCTTCCTAACCCTGTCTATTTCCTTGCTTAAGTGAGATTATGAGAACACTTAATTATTAAGTGTGTTAATTACCACTTAATTATATGTATGTCGTACATGCATGCTGGAACTATCCAGTACGTAGTGGACTTCATACTATCTATGTATCCCAACTTCAATAAAAGTTTTGTTTTATGTACGTAACGTATGTAGGCTACAACAAGCTAAGGGACCATCATCGTCGTCATCGTGCTAATTAGTTTGAATCAGTTATATATAATTGCTTTTCTAAAAATGGAGTAACTAATTACAAGGAATTTAAGAACTGGTACAATTATTATTATAGATATATCCTCAAGCTTGAGCAAAACTAAAGTTAACTATTATTTTAACTAAAAAGTAACAAAACAAAATTTTAAAGATAAGTTTTATGAAAAAAAAAATTATTTGTACAACATAAAGAAATCAGAGATCTTTTATCATTTCTTTCAAAAAGTCTACAAATTAGTTTTTTTCACTAGATTATTTTTTATTTATGTGAAAAATAATTAAAATTTTGTATATATACACTTTTTTTATGTAAAGAAAACCATAAAATCCCAAACATAAATAAAAATGAATTAATAATTTTATCTTTTAAAAAAATAATTTTTAATTTAATATTTTGAAAATCTAATTACAATTAACTAATTTATTATACTTTAATATTATATTAATATTTTTTAAAATTTTATTTAGTATTTGTTTATATATTAATTAATATTATATTTTTATTATTAAAAATAATTTCTATCTATATGATTAAAAAAATTAAATATATGAAGTCAAATGATATATTAAAAACCATAATTTTCAATAATGATCCATAAATATTCAACTTGGTATGTTTTCAACTATTATGTTTTTATTAGAGATTGATACTTTAACTCGGTAAAAATTGGTTGAAAAAAGTCTACTTTTTCTCTATAATATATTTTGGCTAAATTGGATAAGCATAATTGTAATATAGAGGGAATACAAAGATAGATGATGACCGTTATTTTAATCAAAAAATCAACCAAATCAATCATGATTTTGATATTGCATAAACCAATCAACTCGTTTTTTTTTAATTTTAATGACTGTTTTGTTAAGTCGATGCAAAATCAAGTACCAACAAATAAGTGCTATCTAAAATTTATCTTAACAAAATTTAAAAATTGTAATCATAACATATATATTTATCAAATGAAACGATTCATCACAGATTATTTAAAAAGCTACAAAATGTAACTTTTTTAATAATCAATTATCTCAAATCCCAATATAAAATTAATTCAATCAAAACACAAAACTTCAAAAAAAATTGTTCCAATTATAATCAATTTTTGAAAAATCTAACCTAAACAACTCAAATTATTTATAAAAATTAAAAAGTCAAAAAGTCTTTTTTTTTCTATTTTTATTCCTATACAATTTATAAATTTTTATACGATTCTATCTACCAACCATAATCATTATTATATACCTATTTTTATACCAAAAAATCTATTTCCACAAACAATAATTTTGTACCTAAAAATCTATTTTTAGTTTAGCCTATTGTTAGATTGGGTTTTCGCAAATCGAATATAGCAAAGAAGTCACACTTGCTATTCAGTGCAATTCTCTCTGCAACGGTTTCTCTCTCAACTAAGCTTGAAAATAAAAAACGATAGTTCATCTCTTAAAGAGGAAAATTTGATTCTTCAAAATTGCTCTCTTCTTAGGTCTTTGTATCTCTTTTTAATATTTCTCTAGTATTAGAAGCTATATATTTCTCTTTATTAGAAGATATCATTACTCCTTACCTTTCTAAGTGTATGATAGACGTCACTACTTTCTGCATCTTTGACTGTATGGAAGATTTTGATAAATATACATGTTCATCCATGACGAAGATTGTTCACCAGTATGTTGTTGGTTGTCATTCGGTGACTCTTTCTACCTTTTGCATATTTTCTTACCTTGCAGCAATTTGACATATGAAGACAATTTCTTGGAAAATGTGCCCCATTGGTTGAGTTTTTATACCCCATCCTCTTATCTTGGTTTTTTAGTGTTTTCACGGTTAACTTTTTCACTAACATCCAACTCTTCAAAAGTTAGATGATCGTCTCTTTTTTCTTTTTCTGTTTTTTTTCCTGGCAATATATATATTCAATTTAAAATCACTCATTCATTACACATATTAATTACTTACATACACATTTTACTTGGTAATAAGTAGCATACGTGGCTTCACTTTCTTCATGTATATTATATATAAAAGTATCATATATATTTAAGTGTCTCTTTTCTTGCTCTATCATTTTTTGTTTGTAATTCAATATATTAATTAATAATTTATATACTATATTTTTCTCATGAGCCTTTATTTATTATAATAATTAATTATTATTATTTTGGTCTAGTATATATTAAATTTTGGAATGTTACAATCTCTTTCGATTTTTCAATTTCTTCTTCTCCATCAATAAATTTGTTATGAATAACATAGATCAATATTTGAGTTCGTAACTGAATCTTCACATAAATGCTTAAAACCGACACTTCAAAATATGCTCAAAAGTCATTACAATTGAACACAATGGTGCTCATGAGATACCGACATACCGTGGTCTTGTCTTTCTCATGCTACATGAACTGTACGATTTTTTTTCACTTTTTATTTGCCAATATATGCATGTACATTTTTATTTCCGTGACTTACTTTATTCAATAAGAAAATCTATTATTTATTTTTTAAATTTATACTAAATTATCTAATCAATTCATCAATAATTAAAATATACTATTCATTCTTTAAATTATTGCAATTATAAATGATTTGGTCCCTATTTTAAATTTAGAAGTCAAAAAAATATAAATTTAAAGTCCAAAAAGTACAAATTTTTAATATAAATTCAAGGATAAAAAAATATATAATTAGTTCAAATTTAAAGACCAAATCGTATTAATTTAGTAAAATTTTAGAGATAAAAAAAGTATAAAATTACTTCAAATTCATGAAATAAATAGTATAAATTTAATTAGAGACAAAAAAATATAAAATTAGTTCAAATAGAAGGATCAAATTGTCATTAAAGATCAAATAATTGATAATTAAAATATTTCATAAATCAAATCATATATTTTAATTATTCAAAGACTGTTTAGTTAACTCGATTTAAATTCGGAAACAAAAGAATAAAATTCTCTAATTCAATTATATCTCTCTTCTCCACGCTTCCACAACGCCACTTCCCACTTACCTCATACACATTTCTTCTCTTTTTTTTCCTCTCTTATCCAATTATTCAACAACTAGTTTACTAGTTTTCCAAACTTTTTTTTTTGCCAAAAAATTGCTACGTCAATCATGAGGTTTTTAATGATACATAATTACAGGCAAAAATTGTGGCCAAGCCAAATCGATTACGTACAGTCTCAGGTTTGTTGGGTGATCGAACAACTTTGATTAGGGATAAATTATATGTTTACTTTGCTTGTTGTTAATTTTGTGTATTATTGTGTAACAGAAAAAACAGATGACGTTTCACAAGAATAAATATTCACCACAAATTATTTCTTCGTGGAATGATTATATTTGTGATAATTTCTTTTGCACACACATCGTTTTCACACGTAGAACAGAATGATTTATGTACAAATGTTTTGCACATAAATTATTACATGTGATGATAATTACTTGTGCGCCCGATATTGTATTTGAAAACATTAGAGTAAAAATATGAAGAGGAAAATATAAAAGTAAATAAAGATATAATAAAAAATATTTAAACCAAAAAATGAACGAGAGATAAATTTGAAGATAAATAAATTAAATTTAAAATTAATTTTATATTTAATTAGAACTACAAACTAATTTTTTTAAAAAATGATTTTAAATTTTTACATTCTCCTAATTATTTTCATCATCAATACTTATTTTTGTTTAATTTTTAATTGAGTCTATGATACTATATGTGACTAAATAATAATGTATCATTATTAAACGATGATATATATATACATGACATTGTTAATTAATTATATAAAACTATTAGTTAAAAATGTGGTGTTATTTAAAATTAACTCAATAAATAAATTAATTAATCAACATTTTCAATTAAAAGAAGTCGTGGAAAACTAAGTTAAAAAAATTGAAAATAATCAAACTTTTTAAAAAGAACTGAGGTGTTAAAATGCAAAATAAAATTTTAATGAATAAATTAATAATTTAATCCTTAAAAAATAATTGAGTTGACAATTTGTTTCTATAAAAATTAAAATACACAATTTAATATTATCTAAATAATAATATACTTTTTAATATACTAAATAATATACCATTTAATTCTTTCAGTAATTAAAGAAAATATTATCTGAATCTTTAATAAATTATATTGTTAGAAAATGGAGTTATTATTCTACTCAATTTTAATCGTTCTTCAGTGTGAGTTGTGAAGGGATAAGAATTTTAGACTCTGCGGCTGAGAAAGGTTCATCATTTTTTGGGCTCACGAGTCACGACATAAAATCGTTGTTGTATTATCGTTTTTTTCATGCACACGACGATTCTCCACATACATCCAGTGACAGCCAGGAACTCTGGATAGGGGGGGCCAGAATTTTTTTTATATAAAATAATCATATATTATATATATTTAATAAAATATTTAAATATTAATAATTAATATAATTATAATTATATTGTAGTAAATTTATAAGTATTTTTTATAATAAATAAGTATATTATTATTAAGTTCATTAAATATTATTAATATATATAAATTAATAACTAATAGAAAGATATGATATTTTGAAATTTAATAAGTAAAATATGTTAGGATTTAGGAATAAATTAAGATTATTAATATTAGTGAAGTAAATAAAATTCAGAATTTGAAAAAGAGTTGTTGAGCTTTTTCTGAGTTTGACCTAGTATTAGGGATTAATTTGTTTAAATTATTTATTTTATTGAGTTTGGTAGTAGCTATCATCTTTGTGAGAGAATTTCTCCTTTTCGGTTGGTATTGTAAGCCTATTTATAGGCCCCTCTTTTATTTGAATTAATGGAGTTATGAATCAAGAAAAATTCATGAGAAAAAAAAAAAAAAAAAAAAGTTTATGAGAGCTTCCATGTTTCTTCCTCCCAAAAAATCCTAACAGTGGTATCAGAGCTTTAGATCCTGAGAGCTTGTGAGGTAGGGTAGAGTAGCACATCTCTCAAATATTGAGATGATGTTGCTACAAAGAATTTTGCTAGTGGGAGGATCGAATCCTCGCCATTACTTTAGAGATTTGATATTTGTGTTGAATAATTGCAAGAGCTCGGTGAAAGAATTGGCTCGAAGAAGATGAGCAAGCAAACGGTGCACAAGAAAGGAGAGTAGAAGAAGTGGATCTTCTGTGAGAAGCTTACAAAATTTGATGTTTTTGGAGAGATGGTGCTCCAAATAGGTTAATGATGACAAAGTGCATCATTGAAGCTTCGAACAAATGATCCATGGAAAAGTTGAAGATTTCTGCAATTAAACTGAATTTTCTTGTGAAGAAATTTCAGTTTAAGGGAGGAAATGTTAGGATTTAGGAATAAATTAAGATTATTAATATTAGTGAAGTAAATAAAATTCAGAATTTGAAAAAGAGTTGTTGAGCTTTTTCTGAGTTTGACCTAGTATTAGGGATTAATTTGTTTAAATTATTTATTTTATTGAGTTTGGTAGTAGCTATCATCTTTGTGAGAGAATTTCTCCTTTTCGGTTGGTATTGTAAGCCTATTTATAGGCCTTTCTTTTATTTGAATTAATGGAGCTATGAATAAAACAAAGTTCATGAGAAAAAGGAAAAAAAAAAGGTTTATGAGAGCTTCCATGTTTCTTCCTCCCAAAAATCCTAACAAAATATTCATAAAAGACTTCACGAGGTAAATCAAATAGGTAAAAAGTTTTTTGAAAAATTGAAATGTTTAAAAATGATTAACTAAAATGGAACAAATTGAGAGAAAGTAAATATGCAATGGACCAAAATGTGATTTTAGCTAGAATAAAATAAGTGAAGTTTGAAAAAAAATAAAATGAGAGGAGGTTTGAAGAAAACAAAATGTAAAAGAAACCAAATAAGAGGGACCAAATTGAAAACAATAAACATATGAGGAAATAAAAGGTAAATATAAAATGAGAGGAGGTTTGAAGAAATTTAAAAATGTAAAAGAAACAAAATAAGAAGGACCAAATTGGAAAACAATAAGCATATAAGGCAACAAAAGGTAAAAGAAAATAAGAGGAGGTTTGTAGTAAACTGAAAATAGAAAAGAAATAAAATTGGAGTGACCAAATTGAAGAAAATAGACATATGAGGGCCCCCATAACTCCGTCCTGCATACATCATACAATAATATTATTTATTATCATTTTATTTTATATTTTAAATAATATAAAAATATTTTTTAATAATATTTAATGTATATATTTAGTTTTATTTTGTTAAATTAATTTAGTGCCTTCAAACTATTTTTTGAAAAGAAAAAATCAAGTAAGACTAGTCTAGTCTAGATTCAATGAATCTAAGCTTAAACCGAAATCTGTCCCTAAAAAAATGTTATTTTTACCAAAAAAAGAAAAACAAAATGGAGAGGGTGTGAATTGCTGTGGTCAATTGTATGTTTGTTTATTTCATATAAATATTTTAAAGAAATAAAACTGAAAGTATTTGTTACCTTTTTGCCAAGGTATTTTCTTAACTCAATTTTAATTTAATTTTAGAGGAGAGTATTTGTTAGACGTTACTCTCTAAAAAATATTTTACTCCCCAAAAGTTAGTCATATACAATTTTGTTTTATTATTATTATTATGATTAATTAATATATCACGTATATGAAGGCCTAGGGCTTAATGGTATTTTCACACTAAAATTAATCGTACAGGCTTTATGATTGTGAAAGCGACTCAGCGTTATGATTTATATCCGACAAAAACACATGGCAAAGTGTACCAAAAAAAGAAACACCTGTCAAAGTTTCCGCTTCCAACAAAGTACGGAGGGAAAATTGGTTATTTAATCCTCAAACTTTATCTAAATTTTTAATTTAGTCCCTATAATTTTATTCTTTTAATAAAATCTTTATATTTTATAAATATTTAATTTTAATAACTAAACCTGTGATATAATCATTTAAAACTAATAATAATAATAATATAAAAATATAATATTAAACTTTTAAGCTTTTAATAATGATTTGTTAGTATATATATATGGATATTAATATATAAAGGATTAATATTATATTTTTTTATAATTTATTTAAATTTATATTATTACATAATTAAGTAGTAAATTTTAAAATTTAAATATATAAATTATATATAGAGACTCGTTTATAGAAAAAAAATTTAAAGGAATTAGATTAAAAGATTAAGTAGAGTATAAAAATCAAATAATTGATTTTCCCAATTTCAAAACTCGTTTATACCCTTGTGTCCTTTTTTTTATCTGACTTTTGTCTCCTTTTTTCTCACGACTTACTTTTACATTTACTTTTTTAAAGTAAATTCTTTAAGAATATTCGACCATGTGACTTAAAAACAGCTCCATGGATATTCCCCTAATAGATATATCTCACTAATTTACAGCTAGTAAAATTTACCCATGTATTTTCTTGGTGTCAAATGTGTAAAATATACTACATTATTATATTAGAGCTGTAATAATTGGTAAAAAAAAATTAGTTCAATCAGACTTGTATTTCAATAAATTTAGGTAGAGAAATTGATACTAATATTCTCACATATAATTCAAATCAGAGAAAAAAAAAGTCACTCAAGTAAACATACAAGAATTTTAGGAATTACTGGTCTTCCATTAATAGTACACAAACAAAAAGGAACAACTTTCAACAAAAAAAACACAATATTTCAGTCATCATTAAATAAAACAATAATTACAAAATTAAGAAGAATTTTTTAGTTTTTTAAATGAACTTATCAAAGAGTTATTTTGCGAAGAATAAAAATCTTTTGATACTTTTCAAAAGTTAAGTTATTTTTTATGGACTGAAATTCATAAAAAATTATCAAAATAAGATCTGATAAAGTAATAAGATAGAAATTGAGTAGAAAGAGAAATGATTGGTAGAACCTACTCACTCCTCAGTATAAGGCTTAAAATTTAAAATTTCATAGTTAGGCTTGTCACCTTGAGCGAATTCTGTTTGTTTCTTTTTTCTATGTATCAGTAAGGTTGTCAAACTCGAGAGTTTAAGTAAACTCGTAGAGGAGGGGTAAACTCGGATCGTAAACTCGCCGAGTTTACCTAAGCATGCACGATAAAATTTTACACCTATATATCATTTACTTTAAGTGTAAAATTAAATTAAAGGAAACACAAATATGATATGTATATATATATATAACACTATTATTCAAAATTCAAATAGTGATAAACTCATTATCTTAACCAAGTGTAAATTTGGTCTCATATCTTTTGCTCAGTTCTCAATTTGGTCCTGTATCTTTTTTTGTTACACTTTTAGTCCCATATCGTTACAAAAGGTCTCAATTTGGTCCTATATCTTTTGGTCAAGTTGCAGAATTAGTCCTATATATTTGCAAAATGATCAATTGTTAGTTGATTCTTTTACAAAGATATAGGGCCACTTATGCACCTGACCCAAAGATATAGGACTAATTCTGTGATTGACCCAAAGATATGGGACCAAATTTGGAACAAAAAAAGATATGTGACCAAATTGGGGTCTGACCTAAAGATATGAGACTAAAAGTGCAACAAAAAAAGATTTGGGACCAAATGGAGAACTGAGCAAAAGATATGAGAAAAAATTTGAATTTTGGTAAAAAAATTAACACTTTGATGTGAACTCGCCAAGTTGAAGGTAAACTCACGAGTTCACACGAGTTTACGAGTTTGCTGCGAGTTTATCCGAGTTCATGTCATTTCTGAGTTTGTGACGAGTTTGCTCAAAATTAAGGGTAAACTCGATGAGTTTACGAGTTAAAACTCGAGTTTGAGGTAACCGTAATTAATTCTAAGTTAGAAGCACCTAACTATATAAGATAACTGGTCCAAAATTTGAAGTATTACTCCATATCCAAAATTAATAATTGAACCCTCACATTTGATTAAGAACACTATAATAGAGAACACTCAACACTTCTACAGTTGTACACTCCTTGGACCTCAAACGAATTCTAGCACGTGATCTTTGTTGCACATAGGTAAAACCATAGCCAATTCCCCACATACATTATCCTCCCACAAATAATATCACGTACGACACCAATCATCCACGACTAAACCCCACGCGCCACCATCACACGCGCCCCTTAAACCTCTATTTAAGCACACCAATGCAAGCTTAGCTAAATCATCCCACTCCCAACAACTTGTTTCACATTCATCACATTACTATTTTTTCCATCATGAAGAAAGCCTTCCTCCTCGGCCTCCTCTTGGTGGCCTCATTCGCCGCCTCCTGCCACGGCCAAGACGATGAATTCTTTGACTCCGACGACACCGACAACAACGTCCCTCTCCGCCTAGTCTCCGACGGAGTCGACGCCGACGTCGACGACGACCTCCACTACCTTCAGGGCATCACTTGCTCCAGCTGGCGTTGGGCTGTTGAGACATACAACATCATTAACTGGAACGTCGTACCTAAGGAATGCGCGTCCTACATCGGAAACTACATTAAAAGCCACAAATACCAAGATGACTCTAAGGCCGTTAACCGTGAGGCTTACTTCTATGCTCGTGATCTCAACCGTACATACAGCGGCAAAGAGATCTGGATCTTCGATGTTGAAGAGACTCTTCTCTCTAACGCTGAATACTATGGCAACCACGGTTGGGGGTACGTAACTTAGTAACTCAATCACTCACTCATCATTTTATTTTTTGTTAAAACCTAATTACTTTCGTTCTCTAACTATGGAGCAAGTTCCGTTTTCGTCCTAAAACTACTTTTTATTTTATTTTCATCTTCAAAATTTTACATTTGTTCTGGTTTGGTTTTCAAAATTAAAGAAACATAATTTTATGACCAAAATAAAACTTATTCCAAAATGTAAGGACCAGAATAAGTATTTGACCTTTCATGTATATAAAAGAAATAATTCTCACTTGGACCCTAAAATGACCACAGGTCAGAGAAATATAACCAGACTGCTTACTTGGAGTGGACAAAGCTGGGAAAAGCAACGGCACTTCCAGAGACACAAAAGTGTTACTACAAATTGTTGAACTTAGGCATCAAGATTGTGATCCTCACCGGAAGAGACAACAGCCTCAACGCCATCACAAGGAAGAACCTCAAGGACCAAGGATACCACGGCTGGCACAGGCTCATCACAAAGTAATTCATTCAATTAATTAATTATTAATATGTAAAACATTTTATTAATAATGAATTAATGTGTGTATGTATGTATGTATATGTATGTAGGAGTTCAAAATACTCAGGATTGACATCAAGGCAGTACAAGTCAGAACAAAGGAGGCTTTTGAAGGAACAAGGATATGAAATCTTGGGAACAACAGGTGACCAATGGAGTGACATTTTTGGACGTTTCAGGGCTCCCAGAGGCTTCAAGCTTCCCAACCCTGTTTATTTCCTTGCTTAAATTAATCAACTCACATTATGTAACGACGTCGTACGTATGTATGTACGAGATCTTAATTATTAAATACTACCACTCACGTATGTATGTATGTATAATGTATGTATGTCGTACGGACGTCGTGCATGGTGGATCCAGTGGACTCATCATCATCCTATGTTTACTTATCCTACTCCTATGTTATCCAACTTGAATAAAAGTTTTGTTCAATTTACGTATCCTACTCCTATATTTAATTGCCTAAATAAGTTAGAAATGGTTGTCTAAATTGAGTAACTAATTAAAAGTAATTAAGGGAATGGCATACCTTAATTATCAACCAGGGGTTGGTTTGCAAGTGGTGGGTGGATCTTGACTTTTCTAAAATATTTTAGGGTAAAGTGCACTTTTGGTCCCATAACTTTGGCAAATGTTTCCATTTGGTCCCATAACTTCTAAAAACGTCTTACCGTTGGTCCCAAGCTGATTTTCATCTGTCCCATAACTTCACCCATATTTGCCACGTCATCATCCAACTCTGTATGTTAGATCATCTTTAGCGATAGATAATGGATGGAAATCAATATTGGGACCAACGGTGAGACGTTTTCAAAATTTATGGGACTAAAATTGCAACAAAAAAAGTTATGAGACCAAATTAAAACCTTTGCCAAAGTTATGGGACCAAAATTGCAATAAAAAAAGTTATAGGACCAAATTGAAACCTTTGTCAAAGTTATGGGACCAAAAATGCACTTTAACCTATATTTTATAAATGGTAACAAACTTGTTTAATGAGGACTATATATATATTTGGGAATGCTTTTCATTTAATTCTATTTGTAAATGATTTTGATATGTGAAACTATTTAAATATGCATGTAATAAGTTTAGTGGGTAAAGAGAATAATATAGATATTTTATTATTTATATGATTTATTATTAAAATTTTATTTGCGTAAATTTATTTTTAAGTATAATTATAATATGTATAATTCATGAGTAATAGAAAATTCTTAATAAACAAAAATCATTTAGGAATTCTATTTTGACCACTATTTGTAAAAACATATAAAATCACCATTTAACAAACAAAACTACTTGAACACAACTTTCGACGGAAACTTCAATCACTCTTTCAACAATACATTTTTTTTCCTCTTTCTATTTTCTATACAATTTTAAAATAAGAATGACTTATATACAGATTGAAATATATTTTACATTACCAATTATGATAGAGAGTATTAATTAAAAATCACTTTTTTATAATTAATCATTAAAAAATAAAAATAAAACTTATGATTGAAATTTTTTTATGATAAATATATAAAAAGCTTGATATAATTTTTTTCATTTTAAAATATCTCTATATTTCTCTCCACCTATTACAATCATGACATATCAATCTAAATTATTTTATATCTCAATTCTATTTACAAAAGTAGCACTGTCAAAACGGGCTTAGGCCCGCGGGCCGGCCCGCTAAATGGGCGGGCTTGGGCTTAAAAAATTTGGCCCGTTTAAAAACGGGCTTAAACGGCCCGGCCCGTTTAGCCCGTGGCCCGTAACGGGCCGGGGCAGTTAGGCCCGTTTACATTTTTTTAAGAAAATTTGCATGTAAAAATGTTTAGGCCCGCGGGCCGGGCCGGGCCGGCCCGCCCGCTAAATGGGCGGGCTTGGGTTTAAAAAATTTGGCCCATTTAAAAACGGGCCTAAACGGCCCGACCCGTTTAGCCCGTGGCCCGTAACGGGCCGGGCCGGGCCGGGCCGGCCCGTTTAACAGTGCTATACAAAAGCCATAAAATAAAAACACTCCCAAACATATTAATCTTAAAACTAACCTGATAAATACTAATTTAAATTTAATAATAAATATTATTTTCAATTATTAATAGTCAAATAATCTTATATCAATAAAATTTTAAATCATATCAAATTTATTATTATAATTTAGTTTATATTTTTTAAAATATTATATTAATTAAAATAAAATTTCATAAATTTATCTTTCAAGATACAATCTGTAACAATTAAATTATTAATTTGCTAAAAATAAAACTCTCCCATCCACGTTGTAAAGAAATAAAAGACAAGGTACATAGTACTATCGGTTTTGACAGCCTTATCTTTTTCCTTTTGTTGTACAATTTAATTTACAGTCTCAGATATCACAACTCACCATTAAAAAATTCAGATAGCCTTGTATTGTCTTTTCTAATGTATGTACGCTTTTATTCCCGTGACTTAGGCCCAGTTCGTTTCCGTTTTGATTATAATCTGTTTTGATTATAATCATAATAAACATGTTCGTTTACGTTTTTTTCCTGATTCAATTATAATCATGATTTTTAAATAATCAAACACACTCAATTACACTTATACCCCTATATATATACCTATAATTACCTACACTTTAATACAATCAATCATCAATCACAAGGGTAAAATGGTCATTTACTTTAATATTGGGCCAATTTGTAAATACTCATTCTTGTGTTGGGCTAAATTGTTATTTTTCCCAAATAATTTAGGATTGAAATTCATATTTTAACTTCTCTAGTCTCTCTCATCTTCTTCCTCTTCACATGATACGGCTT
>QANZ01023899.1:0-15614 GCA_003254925.1 Chamaecrista fasciculata
AAATATTTTTTGTTGAATATAAAAGTTGATATCTTTTAAAAGATATATATAAAAAATATTTGTGAATTTCATATTTATTTTATGGGAATTGGCAAGGTAAGAATCGTCTTTGCATTACACGATGCATAAATTAAAGGAAACCTTCCAAATCAAGATGATTTCATTGGGAGGATATCCACTCAAAAGCATAAAGCACTATGCAAGTGGGAATCGTGGGGGTATGCCTCTAATCTCTATCTTTTTCACCCCTACAACATCCTTATCATATCACCTTTCTTCAATTCATATCCTTTCGTTTTCCTTGCGCAACGTTTTCTGTTCTTTGGGTTAATTTCAAGCACATAAATATATAGTCTATAATATATACCTTTTATTCCAACTCTGAAAATGACATATACCCAATAATTTCCATGTATCACATTAATTAATTCATGACACAACACATAAGAAAATATAACACCATTATTGTACCTACGTGTTGCATGCCTTTCATAAAGAAACATCATATATAGTAATTAATTCATTCCAATGTATATATAACATGACACAAGATCATATGCTGCAGTTACCATATATATATATATATATATATATGTTACGATATGTTATGAAGTTGAGATGATCGAAGTTGAAGATCGATGTCACACAAGAGTACACATATTGGTGTGGTCCATGTTATGAAATATACGTGATCGGTTATATATATTCCTTTGCAAAAGAGACAACTAAATTCAGATACATATACTTTGTGCTAGACGTGGCACATTTGTATTGATTTATTTTTAGCTCTTTCAGATTCTTTGGCAGCACAAGGACAAAGAGAAACATGTTTTTACATGTCACTAGAATCACGTACACACTCCTCTGGTTATTATTTACAAAAATGCAGAGGAACAAATGCTATCATATCAGACTCGCTTCTGTGGCTAATCATTAATTTAACTGTCATATAAGATATTTTTTGTTGAGTGTGTGGCTGAAATTTCTGATATTTTAGGGTGCTTAATGAACTGTTATATTATAAAAGGTCACACATAGGTGTGGGTGCGTTTGTGACTACTTTGGTGTGAAGTATATTAGATATGAGATGATCGGCTAAATTGAAAAATACTTTATT
Source organism: Chamaecrista fasciculata (assembly GCA_003254925.1). Classification (NCBI taxonomy): domain Eukaryota; kingdom Viridiplantae; phylum Streptophyta; class Magnoliopsida; order Fabales; family Fabaceae; genus Chamaecrista; species Chamaecrista fasciculata. The sequence goes on from QANZ01023899.1 coordinate 1,118, forward strand.
TTATATGGATTATATTCACGTTTTATTGAAGGCACTTTTATTTAAAAAAATTAAATAAATATTAGTTGTTAATTAAATAGTAAAATGGATGCAGCGTGGATAATAATTTATTGTTGGAAAAACAAAAACACAAACAAACAACTGAAGAAGTATGTATTTTTTAAATTGCCATTTGAAAGAATTGAATTTTCATAATGAGTAACTAATCTATTTGATGCGATTAGGTGCTGAAATAGAGATTTCCCACATGTATTTTTTCACGTGGTATTGGAATTGAGGTCAGAAATTAAATATTCAAAATGCTCAAACTCTTATGGTGAGACCAACACTTACTGATGAAGTGAGTGTTTTTCTTTTCAAGAATATACGGAATTTCTTGGCAGTGTTGCAGAGAATCAAATTAAAAGAAAAAAAAAATTGGTTAGGTTTCTTGAGACTCCCCATATTTTACCTAAACCTTGACTTGTAGTGGTTAAAAGAAAACTCCATTGAGATTTCAAGTGAAATTTCTTACAAAGGATTGAGTTCTTAACTAATTTCACAGTTTTGGTAAATTTCAATTATAACTTAGAATCTTAAGTGAAAACATTTATTACATATAATTATTAAATCTGAAAAATCACCCCACTAACTGTAGGCAGGGCTTAAGATTGAGGGTTACTATGGAGTATATATGAAATATCGATTATATCATGATGCTAGAAAACACGTCCTTTTTGGGAGGCTTAAAACTTGAAAAAAAGTTAAAACCCAACACGTGTAAGGCCCAAATGTTTAATAATGTAGAACGTTGAGCTGTTCTTATTGTTGGAGTTAGTAGTCCAACATCTTTATCACACCATCAAGGAATCACCCAAGAGAAAAAAAAAGAACTCATACCATCAAGGGAATTAAATAGAAAATATTAGCTCAGAGCCTCAGACCCCAAATAATAATAATAATAATAATAATTTGAGCAATCAGATACATGAAAAATATATTTTATCATGCAATTAGTCTACTATTATTTTTTTTAAAAAAAAATCATTGATGTCATAATGTGAGACTCGGCTCTTATGTTTTTTAAATACAATAACAACTCACTTTGTTTCAAAGACATTTCTATAGTAAAGAGACTTCAGACAAGCCGAACCTCGCACAGCTCATACACATCAATCTTAAGCAGAGAAAATAAAGGGGAAGGCCATGAATTGACATTGTAAATTAAACAACAGTCATACTTTAAAACAACCTCTTGTAAAATAATGTATCAATATCTACATTTTCCTTGTATAAACACAATCAAGGTCACTTCCATTTACCAAGACTAGTGATTAGTAAGTTTATAAAATATTAATATCAAATAAAAAAGGCAAAAAGAAATAAAAAAACAAAAACACCTGACCCAGCATGATGGAAACTTAGTATAATGCATCCACCGCCTATTTAATTAGATTAAAATCCCACCCATTTCCAAAATGTCAGCTATGTTTCCTACCCTGAAACAAAAAAATCCAAGCTTTCTGATTATGAATCAACTTTATGACCAGCTTTTCAAGTCTTTCTCGCCCATGGAATATTCGTGGTATTCACATTCACACAATAGCATGCACATGGTATATTTACAACGTAGATACACCCGTGATACCAAACTTTTCAAACATTTGAGGTTCCATTACCACCCAAAACTCTCCTCAGATCAGATTTCTGCTCTGGTGTAAGCCTAGAAGGATACTTAACTTCAAACTTAATTCTCAAATTCCCCTTTTTTCCAGGCTCTTTTGAGATGGGCATTCCCTCATTAGGGACAACAACCTCAGCACCAGGTTTGACAATATCTGTCAGTGGAATCATGAGATTCCTTCCATCCAATGTAGTGAGGTCTAGGGTTTTACCTGTAAGAGCCTCCAAAAGAGTTATCTCCTGGTTGACCACTAGATCATTACCATCCCTCCTATAAACAGCATGAGGTTTCTCATCCACCACAAATATAAGATCTGCCGGAATGACTCCCGGTTCCTGGTTACCCTTCTCGGGGAAAGTGATCTTTGTTCCTTTCTTCCAACCAGGTTTTATCTCGATAGTTAATATCTCCTCCACGTTCCGGACCTTGCTGAAATGGAGAGGCACACACATCAAACATAGTCAACAAACAAATTCATGTATTTTTATACAAGAACCAACACAGATTTGTTGTCTAAATAGTGATCATGCCATCAAAACAAACGGACATTCCCTAGCCTGTTCATTAAATGTTATATAGCGATTAGATTAGCTATCAGGTTGCAGTTCCCGAGATTATCTGGGAATTTTCATTTTTAAATTTTAGATGACCTCCTTATCTAAACCAAAAAAACCAGAGTCACACAGGCTCCTGATCTGAAGAGGAGGAAAAAAAATCAATCAAACAGAAAATGGCAGTTCAACTGCAAAATTTAGTAACAAAGAGACAGTAATTTGTCAGACACATTGCGCTAAGTACAATGACAGCGATTAATTCAGAGATGGGGAAAAAAATTACAAAACTCTTCAAATACTCTCTTTGTAAAGATGAGCACCTCATATTTTTTTTTAGACAGAAGATATTTATGGGGAAAACATAAAGGTGAAGACGTTCATCCTTCCATACATGGCAGGATATTTAGGCCTCAGATACACCATTGATCTCAAGGAGGATCGTAAGCATGGATTATGATCACCAAAAGAAAAAAACCCCTAGCTACATCTATGGACCAAATGAAGTGCCATGAATTTTTTTTTTCAATCTTAAGAAATGGTCTACATATTCACTCTGGATTCTACTCTTTAATCACAAATGGTAGCGGCCTGACAGGTAAAAAATAAACATAAAAGTAACCTCTTGTAAAATTTTCCAGAATCTGCCACATCTTAAAAGTAATTGTATTATAAATTAAATTCTAGAATTTTATTTTAGTGATTAAAGGGCATTCAAAAAACTACAAAACACTCTAGCGACAGCTATCTCACAAAAGTCAGCCTAAAACAGATAAAAACAACCATCAGAGAATTAACAAAATCTCTTTCTACTCTACAGTTACACCAACTGCCATTGTAGCTTAATTCTAAATTATTATCTTGATATAATCTATATCACTATACGTAATATATACAGTATCTTGCACAACATATATCCTATTTTGAAAACTAATCAGAAGTAAAGCCCAACTCAAATCTACAGATAATTTCAGAATGCATAATATAAACACAATATTGTAAGAGGCACATAAAAAAAAAAAGGGTCCGGTCTAAAGACAAGTAGACTGGGACAATAATTTTAATCACTCCATAATTACCAGAACACATGATTTCTTTAGTACCATTGCTCCCATATTTTCATGGCTAAGAAGAAACCTTCTTTTCTAAGATTCATCATCAGACATCAATCAATATCCAGGATGCCATCAGAAGCCATGGTGAATCTCAGAAGATTTTTCTCGCTTCTGTATCTATTACTGTACAACAAAATAGGACCTCAACCAACTTACTTCAGTAGTTCCATGCATAGTTCTACGTGTCTATATCAGCATGTACTGACTATGTGGTATCAAGCATTTATCAACATAAATTTTCACCATGTTAGCTGTGCTACAGATTACCAGGATTTCTCTAAGTCAAATATGCAGGCACGCTAACCACCAGAAGCAACCAAATCATAATGGTTTTGAATTTGAAATCTGTAGCACCCAACCACTTAAACCACAGTCTGAAATCTGAACTATGACAAATCTAGAGCCAAGTGTGCAGGAGAAGGTGCCAATGACAATGAGCTAATAGCTCACATAACATCAGCCTTGAATTCAATGTCTACCCCCTTCACATCAGTGACTCACCAGGTCATGGAGCACCTAATGTAAACCAACTGCGCTCCCCTCCCCCCTCCCCCCAAAAAACAAATCCACCCATAGATTTCTATTTATCTTCTTTTACTTATTCCCACGGTAGAACAAGGACTCCACAATTTCTTTCCCATCAAATAAATAGTAAAAGGCCAAAATAGATTAAGTGAAATCCAAGACGACAGTTAATGTGGTCAGAGAAAGGGAAAAATTTTCAGCAGGTCATAATGTCAAGTTATCCAACCAAACTAGGACTTGACTTCAAGAACTATCCCATTATGTTGCTTCATAAGAACTAAAATTTGGAGTAATATGTCACATTCAATCAAGCTGAGCAACGAGGGGGAAGAAAAATGTTGGCTACAAAGAAGGGTTGTCCCACTTTAAGATAGACACTCTAATGGCTTGACGTAGTTTGATTCCTCGGTTCACATAACAGATAACAGAACTAAGCAAGGCAACCTATCTAAATGTAATTACTCTGCCAATAGAACCTGGTGCTCGTAACTAACATTGACTTTTCCGGCAAAACTTCAGGGTCAATTGCTCGCACATAAAGTCCAAGAACAATTAAACTAACTAAATGCTTGACATAACGTAACTCCTCCTGAGTTATAGAAATCATGAACTTAAAAAGCTTACTTGCTTGTCCGCAAGTCATTAATTCTTAGTCATACTCCAGCTCAGAAAACAACAGGTAAAGTAAAGACTTAAAAGAGTTGCATTTTGGTGCTGTAAAAGTCAAAAACCACAAGCTCCATTTAGATATGAAGTTATCATAATCGGGAGACTAAGAATTCCTAATAATTGCAAACATGCGGGAATATCATAAAAAATTGCAATTGAAAAGCAATCTAACAAGAACTTAATGAGACAAATCTTGACATTTGAAGGGGCAGCACAACAATCATCTGGTAGGTTACGATGTCAGCAGATTAGAGATTTTCATTTTTTATTGCGAATTCAAATTGCATACCCAAAAGCGTCACAGACATTCCTTGAGATCTTCATCTTCTTCTTGACACCTTTGTAGAGCTCTTCCAAGCTACATGGCAAAAAAGTCTCCACCGCCGCAGCCTTCCTTGTCGCTCCACCAAACGCCGCCGAACCATTTGACGTCCTAAAAAACCCATCCCTCTGCGCTCCATATCTCCCACCTCCACCGCCACCATTACCACCACCACCATTCTCCGACCCAAAAATTTCGGCATAAATGTCGTCGGCGTCCCGGGGATTGAACCGGTACGACGTCGTCGTATGCTGGCGATGCTGGTGCGGGAAATTCTGGTAAGAACGAGAAGACGAGGACATGGGAGAAGAGGATGACTGCGGAGGTGGCGGAAACTGGCCAGACTTGAGAGCCTCCTCGCCGTAAAGATCATAGATCTGACGCTTCTGTGGATCGGTTAGAACGTCGTAAGCCTCAGAAATTCGCTTGAATTTGGCCTCAGCCTCCCTCTTGTTAACTGGATTCTTGTCAGGGTGCCAAATCATCGCGAGCCTCTTATACGCCTTCTTCAAATCGTCGTCACTCGCATTTCGATTCACTTTCAGTATGTTATAGTAATCCATGCCCATCCGCTACTGTACGGAGTCTTTTTTGTTAATCTTACACACACACACACACACACTCTCTATTTCTCACCCTATGCTATACGTATATCTTACAGGTGGGAGGGAGAAAAAGCTCCGGTGCCGGAGAGAGAAAGCAAACGGCGGCGGAGGTCGCCGGAGAAAAGAAAAGAATAAAGAAAGAAGGGTGGATCTGCCGGTTACAATCGGAGGGTGATTCTGATTTCTGAGTGAAGGAGGAATAAAATCAAATGTGGGTCCCAATGCTATTCTCACCGTATAACGTGCGGCGATGAACTCCAACGACGTGATATCATTGTTGCCCCAAATTCGGAAACAAAAAAAAATATAAATGATGGATTCATCTTTGGGCTTTACTTCTTTGTTTGGGTCTTATTTCTAGGCCCATTGTTGTGAATGTGTCTGGGTCCAATATGGTGCTGTGCTTTTTTTCAAGGACACAATATCTTTTACGTTTTTGTCCAAAAACTCTAAACACCCCCCCCCCCCCAAAAAAAGAGCAAAAACTATAGGATAAATTTCACTTTGATACCATGTAGTTTGACCTCATTCTACTTTGATACCTCATGGTTTAAAGCGTGACACTTTGGTACCCTGAGGTATGTACAGTTAACACTTTGGTACTCTGAACAATTTTTTCGTTAGATTTTCTCTGACTTTCGGCCAAAACAAAGACCAAAACTCTAACCCCCCCCCCCCCAAAAAAAGAGCAAAAACTATAGGGTAAATTTCACTTTGATAATATGTGGTTTGACCTCATTCCACTTTGATACCACATGGTTTAAAACGTGATACTTTGGTACCCTGAGGCCTGTGATTTAAAACGTGACACTTTGGTACATTGAGGTAGGTACAGTTAACACTTTGGTACCCTGGACAATTTTTTCGTTAGATTTTCTCTAACTTTTGGCCAAAACAAAGATCAAACACAATCTGGATTTCAAAAAACATATCTTAAAATTTCTTAGATTTTAGAGGTGGTTTTCAAAATTTAGATTGTATTTAATTTTTTTTTTTGGCTAAAAGTTAAAGAAAATTGATTTTTTTTGGCTAAAAGTTAAAGAAAATTGAGTTTTAGTGAGGCATGTGAGATGCACATGCGAAATTCTCTTCAAATCTAGCGAAAAATTGTTCAGGGGTACCAAAGTGTTAACGGTACATACCTCAGGGTACCAAAGTATTACGTTTTAAATCACAGGGTACCAAAGTAGAATGAAGTCAAACCACAGGATACCAAAATATAATTTACCCAAATATATATCTAGAATCTATAAAAATAATATAAGATCATTTCTACTATTATTTTCTGAATATATTTTAAAATATACATATAAGAAATGTAATTCTCAAGTAATTTTAACTATTACATGTTTCTTTTTCACATTTTTCTAATTGAATTTTCAGCTTTTTTTCACATTTCTTAATTTATTTTCTTTCCACATTTAAAAATAAAAAAATAAAAAGACAACTCAACATGCTTGTCAAGATGATAGTGATCTTTTAAGATCTTACCTATGGACAGTATATATATCTTACCTAAGGCATAAGTATGAGGTTGATAAATATATTTTTGGGAAATTTGTAAATAAAACACTCATGGATTGTGTCACTTGCAAATAGTTATTTAACCTTTTTACTAGAAAATGATAATTTAATTGTTTATTTAGATTCTCTATGAATCAGAGTAGTTATTTTTAAACTACATTTTTCACTAAAACAGTCTCCATATTATAATATATAGAGAGATTACGGTGTCAAATGTGCTAACATAGCATTTGATAGAATATGAAAGTCAAGGATCCTATTAGCTATTTTTGAACTTTCAGGGAGCTATCAATAACTACTCTAATATGGGTTATCCTCTGCAATATCCGCATTTTAGAGAGAGATAAAGAGAAACAGAGAGAGAAAATATAGATCGTGAGTCCTACATAAGACTTTGAGACCTATATTTCCTATCTCTATCTCCCTCTATCTCTCTAGAATATAAACTACACAATGTAGAGGATTCTTTTGACATTTGCCTCCAAAGTTAAAAGTTTTTCCGTTTACAACTTTTCCTAAAGTTTAGGATAAAATACTATGCTTTTGACATTTTATATAGTTTTAAAATAACAAAATACTATGCTTTTATCTTGGTAGATATTAGATTCTGTTTTCTTTGAAAGTTTCGTATTTTGATACCATCTTTTCAAACCTCTCACTTGATGTCATACTATAAAATAGTTAAATGAAATCAAACAGATGAGGACGGCTATATTTTAGTTTTAGCTTGATATGGACTGATGCAGGCCTTGTAAATTACGTATTAGACTATTAGCCATATGGGGTTACCATAAGGTTGAGGTTCAAAAATTCATTAAAAGTTTAAATATAATTATTCCCAAATATAAAAACTTTCTAACTTCTCAGTTCCATTGAAGAATTTTATAAATATCCAAAGTATCTTCAAAATTCATTTGATCAGAATAAACTTAGTTTTTCAACTCTCAAAGATATCATGTATTCCTGCATACTTTATACTGTAGATAACAGGTTAGGAATAATGGGAAAAAATGGGAAAATCCCAAAAAAAAAAAAAATGGAAAGCGTAAGAAAGCTTCTGGACAAATTTGACTTGCTCAACAGGTCATCTAACACTAATATTACAAAGATTTTCACTTTCCCCTACCTGGTTTTTCTGCACACAGGAAAATCACATTTACCAATGGAATTAACAAACACAATAATAATAATAATAATAATAATAATAATAATAATAATAATAATAATAACAGGACAAAGATATACAAAGAATATGACACAAATTTGAGGCCTTCATCATGTGCCTCCCGCAAACCTATGTAAAATGTAAACCATACTTACTACTTAGTATGCAATCCTCCAATCGTATTGCCTGCCTGCCCAGAACTTGCTTTCGTGTTGAGATTCCACAAGCCAGCCATGATGATGATAACTTTCAAGCATTGACAGAGAAAGTAGTGGAAAGTAAAGGTAAGGAATTTGAGTGACCACAAAGGCCACACCAAACCAGAAAGGGGAAAAAAGATATAAAATAATGTAAAACTTTTGACTCAAACCACTACAGCTTGACCACTGATCCCATCATGAAGCTGAAGTGAACCATCTTTCATCAAGTTAAGGCTAAGGCTCTTGAATCTTTCTCTTGAATACTGCCTTGAGGCTTTTCTCCAGTCAGTTCCAGTTTTCATCATTGCAACAAACTCGTCATAACTTATGCGGCCATCCTGTGAAAACAAAAGCATATTGATTGGCACGCTTCTCATAGTAGAATTTGTGTCTTATACTTGGTTTAGTATAGCTATTTTTGGTAATCCTAGGAGCATATTGATTGAGTAAACCTATTTTTTAGATTTTAAAATTTATTCCAAAACTAGGATTTAGTCCCTAGCTATTGGAAATACACTTTTGATCAATTTTCTTACAAACATCAATTATTTAGTCTATGGAATGTTATGTGTGAGAAATAAACAGTTGACATTTGTGGAAGAATCAAGTATCAAAAAGTGTATTTCCAATATCTAATGACTAAATTGTAGTTCTGGGACAAATTTAAGGATTACATAGAAAGTTTTCTCCATAATGGTTCTACTTGAACAATACATATAAGCATGCCAAACTCACTTTTCAATACAGTATTTTCTTTATGTACATATTTATTTATGATTCATTATACTTACATTTTGTGAACTTAGGTTACTGTTGGGAATTTCTCTTGAAAGAAGGGGAACCAAAAAAGTGGAGAAAAAAAATGCACTTAGCCGAATCACTTAGAATTTAATGCCAATGGGTACCAAATAATTTTTTCTAGACAAATTTTGAAGAATTTGATCACTATAAATTGAGCTTTTTCATGGCATTACCAATAAATGATAAAAAATCATGAACATGAAAGTCAAACCTTGTCAGTGTCAACCTCACGCATGATGTCGTTCACTACTTCAGCCTCAATTTCACCTGACTCATCCGCCAACGCTTCTCGTAGCTCACCTAACTCAATAAACCCACTCTCATCTTTGTCAAAGAACATAAATGCTTTGCGGAAATGCTCGTCATTCTCCATTCTTTGCAAGTGAATTGTCACAGCTACAAACTCTCCATAGTCAAGTACTCCATTCCCATCAACATCAGCCTTAAGTCATCGAATCACAAATTTGTCCCTGTTAGTCTATAACAAATATACTTGACTAGACTAGGTTTTGAAAATGTGTGGCCATCCTTTAATGCTCTATCATTAGATTTATGGGGCCACTATAAATGTAACTTGGTGGGACATGCAGGGGCAAAATTCAACCAAAGTAAGTGGTTATGTTGCCTTTAGAAAAAGGAGGGGTTTGTTGCGGCCTTTCTGGTAAAGAGGAGCCTCTTTTCCTACCGTCTAAAGGGCTAAGAGAAACTAACATGAATATATATATATATATATATATATATATATGTATATATATATATATATATAATTCATACTGAAAATTGGAAAACCTCTAACATAAATCTTTGAAGACTAAATAGAACCAACTGATATGTGTAAGTATATTTGAAGCATTCTTAAAGCTTTACAATAAGCAAACATTACAAGTGGAATTAAGATGGTTTAATATCTTAAAACGCAACCTCTGGAAATTTCATGCAGGACTTGCATATGAAAGAAGGAAAACCTTGATTACTGGCAAACACAGGATGTTAATTGTTCTGTGTTCACCATATTAAAGACCTTGGGCACTAGAAATTCAGAAAATTGGTTCCAAGAAGCTCCATCAGATGACTCAAGACATAGCAATGACCAAAGAACTGAAATAATACGAAGCAATTTTTATTGTAAATGGTATTTGATCATAGAAGCTTACCACTTCCATTAGCATCTTTATCTCTGGTTCAGCCAACTGGGAACCAACCTTACGCAACCCAGCCTTTAGTTCGTCAAAAGTTACTTTTCCATCTCTGTCAGTATCCATTAATGTAAACATATCTTTGATTATTTCTACCTCTTCAATAGATAAATGCTCTGCAATTACCTGTAAATTTATCCAAGCAAAACAAAACAAAATCACCATGGTCAAGTTATCAATATCCCTAATATTTTATAAGAGAATTTGAATCAGCTTGCATGTACAATCGAAAAATAGATGCTAACCAAAAGAGCTTTCTTTTTGAATCTATTCATCATGGAGAACTGCTTAAGCCTTGTCCTCACAATATCTCCTAATGGAACATTTGAAGCTTTTTTGGCATTTTGTAGCCAGGAATGTTCTGCAAACAGAGTGAAGGACAGAAAATATTCAGAATCGTTTCTAAATCAAGAAGACACAATGCAGAAGTAAGAGAGAGGGGTTTGGTGCAAGTAGGCAATGAAAAATTTAGAATATTCCTCTTAAACAACAAAAAAATCATACGATAAGCATGGTTGTTGCTAACTGCTTAAACATTCTGATCAAATTAAGGCTTGAGTTATGTTGCCTTATTCTGTCATTGAAAGACAACCTCCTGGGCATGCTAGTTTAACAAACTTCATTCTTGTGAGGCATAAGGATTATCACGTCAAAACCCGATGAGCATTGAGGAGGCAACATAAACCACAAAGGTCAATGTTCAATTCCAAATAAATGAAAATCCATTGCTCACCCTCCTTATCTCTCTATCTTACTCAGACAAACTGCTTGTACATTGTAAATTGAGAAAAATGAACTGAATCCAGCCAAGGTCTTGAATAGGAATGATAGTTGGACTCAATCCTGTCTCAGACAACCAAAATACTTGAATCAATAATTCAACATATAAAATTGGGTTGAGAACTTCAGTAGTATTTGGTCTCTAAATATTTAATATGGCCTACAAGGCCCCTCAGAGATGCAACAAGTAGAAGCCTCCACAATATTACCACAATTGATGATCCTCGATGTACCTTACTTTTCTATGCTTTCCTTCCCCAACTAATCCCAGGACACACAAACAACTTTTCTCAAGCATTCTAGCACGAATGCTGTATCTGCAAAAATCTTACGTGATAAATTGAAAGACATAACATAAGGACTATTGATCACATCTAAAGGTTTCTTTTCCAGATCTTTCTCACTTCTGGTAGCTGCCACCTACTTATGAGTTTCTCCACCACTAAGATTTTTTACCAAAAAGGTTCTACCCAAAGAAGGAATCAAATGTCTCCGAGAGCCTCCATTATGGTTTCAGAGATTAGGAACAGCAGGTTATACTGTCACCTGATTATACCATATCCGAAGTGAATCCCCAACACTTAACTCAGTGTTATAGACTTCTAGCTTCTAGCATAAGCAAACCCTTCAATTGATCCATTACTCAGGGATTCAGGATGATCAGTCCCGAAGAGGTCAATGCCAATCAAAACCAGAAAACTTCCTTTTTGGACAAACTTCAGCTTGAATGTTGATTGCCACATAGTACAAAAGACTTACCAAGCACCTGTTGAGCCGTCAAGCGCTTTTTAGGATCCGGTTCCAACATCTGCCGCACTAGACTCTTAGCACTATCCGATATCTGAGGCCAAGGTTCCCTCTTAAAATCAATCACACCCCTCAGAATCGCCAGGGCCACACCTTGTTCGGTCTCTGCCATAAACGAATTAACACACAATCAATCATTACCATATATATATAAATATATATCGCCGATCTTATGTTACAGAAAAATTTAGTTACCTGCCCAAAACGGAGGAACCCCGCATAACAATATATAAAGAATGACGCCGGCGCTCCATATGTCAACCTCCGGCCCATAGTTTCTCTTCAGAACCTCCGGCGCCATGTAGTAAGGACTACCAACGATCTCCGAGAACCTCTCACCTAAACGAAACAAGAAATAATTATAGTCGGAGCAAAAAAAGAAAACCCAAAGGAAGCACGAGGAAGAAATTCAACAAAGACTAGCGACGTACCAGGCTTGAAGAAAACGGAGAGGCCAAAATCAATGGCCTTAAGAGCCGAATTCTCCTTCTTATTGGCAAAAAGGAAGTTCTCAGGCTTGAGGTCTCTATGCATAACCCCATTCGCATGACACATCCTCACAACTTCCGCTATGGTTCGAGCCACGGTAGCCGCGGCTCGTTCACTGTAATGACCTCTAGCCACAATCCGGTCAAATAGCTCACCGCCCTCGCAGAGCTCCATGACGAGATGCACATTTTCATTGTCCTCGTAGGTCGCCTTGAGCTTCACGATGTTAGAGTGATCAGGAATCGTGGACATTATAGCCACCTCGCGCCTCACGTCCTCTATATCCACCGCTGTTCGTAGCTTCCGCTTCGAAATCGACTTACAAGCTAGGGCTTCCTTCGTCTCTCGGTCTGTACAGAGGTAAGTGATTCCGAACTCGCCGCGACCGAGCTCGCGTCCGAGTATGTACTTGTCGCTGATTCGGGTCCGGTGGCTCAGAGGAATCACGTCCTTCAGGACACGGATCGGAGCCGGAGAGTGAATAGCTTTATCTGCAAAAGGATTAGGCCTTCTGTCCCGAGATTTCTTCTTCTTCCTATGGTTTGAGCCGTTCGACTGGTCTTCCACGACCTCTGCTTTCACACAAGCGTTGCAATTCCCCATGCTGCTCTCGAGGCTTCACGGCACGACGCTGAAACCTCCTCGCGTTTTGGTCACAAAAACACCTGATTCCGTCGCCGTAGAGTCGCCGCCGGTGAGTGCTCCGGCAGAATAAGAGAGGGAGGGAAAAAGAGAAAAGAAAGAGAGGGAGGGAGAGAGAGAGAGAGAGAAAAGACGAGCTATCTTTTTTTTTTTCGAAATTAGTTTCTATATTAGCNATCTTTTTTTTTTCGAAATTAGTTTCTATATTAGCTTTTTAATTTTTTACATAATCATTTCTTATGTTGGTCCCTCATGTTTGTTTAAGATTTTGTTTTAGTCCCTCAATTTTTTAAGAAGTTTTACTATTAGTCTCTCACTTTTTTCTATTCACTTTTTTTTTGTTAAAAAAATAAAAAATAAAAAATTAATTTTCATCCCCCAACAATTTCGCTCTTTTGCATTAAGGTCAAAATTTTAAAACTAACATTTCCTTTTGTAAAAGAACAAAATTGTTGGGAGATGAAAATTAATTTTTTCCCTTTTTTTAATAGAAAAATAGATGAGACAAAGTCACAGATTAACAGTGGAAATATTTGGAAACTTGAGTGATTAAAATGGAATTTTGATCAAACATGAAGGACTAAAATAGAAATAAAAATTTTTGAAGGACTAAAACGAAACCTTAAACAAAATGAAAAATCCTTAAGGGGACCAAAATGAAACTTTGAATAAATATGAGGGATCAAAATAGAACTTTAACCTCAATTTAACAAAGGCTTAAGTGTATTTTTAGTCCCCTAACTTTTGCAAAGGTCTCAATTTGGTCCCCTAACTTTTGAAAACGTCTCAATTTGGTCCCCTAACTTTTTTGTTGCAATTTTGGTCCCCGAACTTTTGAAAACTTCTCACCATTGGTCCCAAGTTAGGGGACCAAAATTGAGACTTTTGCGAAAGTTAGGGGACCAACAGTGAGACGTTTTCAAAAGTTAGGAGACTGAAATTGCAACAAAAAAAGTTAGGGGACCAAATTGAGACTTTTACGAAAGTTAGGAGACCAAAATTGCAACAAAAAAATTTAAGAACCAAATTGAGACCTTTGCGAAAGTTAGGGGACCAAAAATGCAATTAAGCCTTTAACAAATAAAACACATTATGCTCTTTGATTCGATGACTTTAGGCCTTCACCAAAATGACGTTTGTGTAAGGACAACCTGATTTTAGTCATTTTACTAGATAACCCATATTTTGATCATTGCTTGGGGCTTTGATACTTGGATATTATTTATCTTAATTTTAATTTTTTATTATTATTAAATTATTGGACTGGACTATGTTCCACTTTCATCCATGCCCTAGAGATGATGAGGTTAAAATTAACTGTGATGCAGCATACAGTGAAGATTCTTTAAAAGGAGCAGTTGCGGTAGTTGTTAGAGATAAAGATGGGGATCTTCTTACTGGTTCTGCTAGAATTATCCCGTGTAGCTCCCCTTTACAGGCTGA
>QANZ01023913.1:0-26546 GCA_003254925.1 Chamaecrista fasciculata
ATGAAACCTTTGTCATAGTTATGGGACCAAAAGTGCACTTAAGCCGTCATGTAATGTTTCTGAGGGTGGGATCCACTAAAGCGCAATAAGTCATCCAAACCCTTCATTTCATCTCTACGGTTTAAATTGGGCCAAGTCATCCATTCTAAGGAGATTGGAGGGGTGAGTGAGGCCAAAGTCCTATTTTGGTCCCTCTGTTATGCTCATTGTTCCAAATAGGTCCCTCAGTTATTTTTCGTTCCATATTGGTCCCTCTGTTATCCAAAGTTATGAGACCAAATTGAGACCTGAGCAAAATTTATGGGACCAAAAATGCACTTTAGCCTTAAGTTTTTATCAATATATACAAGTTAAAAATATGTAAAATAAATAAATTGGTTATATATATAAATATTTATTTTAAAAAAAATTGGCTTGGTCTGACCGAGTCCCGAGTCTAGTCGACTCGGCCCGTGGTATAGTCTACTAGAATTTTATATATAGTTATTTCCATTAGAGTATTTAAAATTAAACTTTTCCATCAGATATTTTTTATGGGTGGATTCGGATGGGTATCCTAGATACCCGCTCGAATTGCCATCCCTATCCACTTCTGACTTTTGTTTGGAGGCCTACTGTGACAATGATGTTGGGAAATCACAGAGCGAGCGCAACGGAAAAAATTGAAAAAAAAAACTTTAAATATGCTAACTCTGTGATTCCTTCCAGGATCCACTAATTATATTTATACCAGAAAAGTAAAGATGTTTACCTATATTCCAATCGGTGACTTATCGTGTTCGCGAATTTGAGAAGTCCACTCCGAGTGTCCTTCCTCTACCGGTGATCCACACGAGCAGTTTGGCAGATGCCTAGGTGCTAGCCTCCTTCACTTCTTCCCAAGTGAATACGGGAACTCTATCTATGATTCTTGAATGATCAAGAACGGTTCTTGATCCTTAAGATTGATTGGCGTATACTAGTATTATCAAGTGCAGGTCTAACTCCCTTTCTCCAAGAAGAAAATCGACTCACTCTCACAAAACTAGGACTTGGCGAATTTTACTCTCAAAAGGGCTCTAGGCGAAATTCTTAGTCTCACCAAGAATTGGTTGTGTGTTGTATATGGCGCCTAGGCCCTATGTGAGGGTATTTATAATTTCCTCATTCCTAAATTTAGGGAATCCTAATCCAATTAGTGAATCCCTAAAATCTTTGAATATCTTAATTCTATGATTAATATATTCCAGGGAATCTTGATTTATAATATCACACTTCAATATTATAATTCAAAATTCAATAGGTGGCAATTCGAATTTGAGACTCAAGATCAAATCTTGAAATCAAATCTTGATTGCTCAAATCCTATTGGTTGGAATGAGTCATGAGGAATTGATTTTATAATTAAAATATTACTTTAATAGTTTATATCATAAAATTCGAATTTGCACATATCTTTTAAATGCAAGATCAAATCTTGCACTCCAAGAAACAAGACCAGGCGCCACCCTCATGTGGTTCTAGAGGAATTCCATAACAACCCAACCTCTTAGGTAGTTATAACCATCTTTGTTAATGTTTCTGAGGGTGGGATCCACTAAAGCGCAATAAGTCATCCAAACCCTTCATTTCATCTCTACGGTTTAAATTGGGCCAAGTCATCCATTCGAAGGAGATTGGAGGGGTGAGTAAGGGACCAAAATATAATTTTTAAGTACTAAATTGTAAATTTTTTGGGACTAGATTATATATTTTTTCTTTTATTGTCTTTTTATTTTATTTTAACCATAGTATTAAAAACCGGACCGGACCGGGCGGTCCGACCGGTGAACCGGTGCCCAGGCCGGTCCGGAGATCTTAATATACCGGAATGCAAGCGAACCGGCGGGTCACCGGTTCAACCCGCCGGTTCACTTGCATTCCGTTGTACCGTGAACCGGTTTAGACCGGTTCATATTTAAAAAAAAACCTAAATAACTAATCAGCCTAAACCCTAAAATCGAACCCATTCAGCTATTCTGCCTCCTTCGACCTTCATTCTGAAATCGACCTTCCTTCGCCGTTCCTTCTCAACTTCGCCATTCTCACGGTCTCACCTCCTTCGTTCGCCGTTCTCACCTTCTCAACTTCGCAGTTCTCAACTCCTTCATTCGTCGTGGGTTCGCCGCTTCGTTCGTTCGTCGTCGTGTGTGGCTGCCGGGTTCGTGGGTTCGCCGGTCGTGGTCTCGCCGTTCGTGGGTTCGTCGTTTGTGGCCGTTCGTGGGTTCCGCTTCCATCTTCATCTCTTTCTCGCCGTGACTCATCTTCATCTTCAGGTAAATCTCTTCCCCGCCGTGACTCGCCGTGAATATTGTTGAGACTGAGATTAGTAATTTCTTCCCTGCCGTGACTGAGATTTTTTTTTCCTGTGAGTAGCCGTGACTGAGAATCTGAGATTTTGGTTGTGAATAAATTTGAGATTATTGGGTTGATTTGGTGTGAATATGTGAGATTAGTAATCTGAAATTCTGAATTATTGGTCTGATTTGGTGTGAATATGTGATATTAGTAATCTGAAATTCTAAATTATTGGTGTGAAATAGATTATTTGATTAGTCTAGAATGGATTATTGTTTGACACTTGTTATATGTGATGGACCTATGGTTATGTTTAATTTTTACTTTATATTTAAATTATTGTAAGATATTAATGTGTATTTGATGAATATGTATATTTTTTAAAAAAATTTTAAGTAAACCGGCTCAACCGGTTGAACCAGTGACCCGACGGTTGAACCATTGAACCAGTGACCCGAGCCCTTCGCCGGTCCGGTATTTTGCACTATGATTTTAACTATAACAAATTTTGCAAAAATTATATATTGACCCCAAAAAATTTTCAGAAAATTACAAATAGGTCCCTGAGTACATATTGTCTAGGGACTAAAATGAAAATTTAAAAAAAAAATTGGGGTCAATATGTAATTTTTGTAAAATTTGTTATAGTTAAAATTATAAAATAGCTCCAAAGGGTACCAAAGTATTAATGGAGAATACCACAGAGTACTAAAGTGCAATAAGTCATCCAAACCCTTCATTTCATCTCTACGGTTTAGATTGGGCCAAGTCATCCATTCTAAGGAGATTGGAGGGGTGAGTGAGGGACCAAAATTTAATTTTCAAGTACTTAACTGTAAATTTTTGGAGACTTGATTATATATTTTTTCTGTTTAATGTTTTTAATTTTATTTTTACATTTTTATACTATAAAAAAATAGGCAAAAAACCCTTTTGTGTCCCTAACGTTTGGGGTCAGTTTCAGTTATGCCCCAAATGTGAAACGTTGGTGTCAATTATACCAAATTTCAATTTTTTTTGGCCAAAGCTCTATTTTGCTCCCTCAAGTTTGCTCAAACTTCCGTTTTGGACCCTCAAGTCTCTGAAGAACTTTCCGGCGAGATACACGGACTCCTTGACAACTACGAAAACTGCTAATCCAAGGTTTTTTTTGACCTCTTGAGTTCAATGTTGGCCTCCATTTTGTGAAAAAATGACTGGCAAGCCGTCGAAAAATTACATAGTCTCTGAAAATCATATTTTCGGTCATTTGTTTGCAAAATGAAGGCCGCCATTGAACTCAGGAGGTCAAAAAACCTTGGATTAGGAGTTTTCGTAGTCGTCGTGGCCGCCGTGTATCTTTCCGAAAAGTTCGCCGGAGACTTGAGGAACCAAAACGGAACTTTGAGCAAACTTGAGGGACCAAAATAGGACTTTGGCCCCCAAAAAATTGAAGTTAGGGTATAATTGACACCAACGTTTCACATTGGGGGCATAATTGACACAAAACAAACGTTAGGGGCATAACTGAAACTAGGGGTGTTCAAAACCGAACCAAACCGATCGACCGAACCAAACCAAACCGAACCGAAGGTGAAACCGAACCAAACCGATAGATGAGCGGTTTGGTTTGGTTTGAACGTCGCACAAACCGAACCAAACCGCCAAACCGCTAAAACTCTTATACACATACCTCATATTCTCATTAGGTAACTCATACTTTATTTTTTTTTTGACCTTGTCATACTCTATTACTCATACATACAATATTCAACATTGAAAATATATTTACATGTTTGAAAATATTTGCACCTTCATATAAATATATATNAAAAATCTTCTATACTATATATAGGGATAATATTTATTTTCTTATTAGTGTTTTAGTAAGTTATGAGAATAACTGTATATTTTCTTTATTAATATATTAGTGACAAAATTAACAATAAATTACCTTCAAACTGCTCAAACCGAACCGCCCAAACCGCTTTTTATTGGTTTGGTTTGGTTTGGTTTGATTAATGAAATTTAATCATTGGTTTGGTTTGAAAAATCCTTTCAAACCACCCAAACCGCCCGACGAACACCCCTAACTGAAACTGACCCCAAACGTTAGGGGCACGAAAGGGTCTTTTGCCTAAAAAATATTGCCCATATATATAATAGATGAGAGACCAAAAGATATATTTTCTAGGGTATGAATTATGTATTTTCCTGAATTTTGTTCTTCAGTAGTTGCAGTACCAAAAAGTACTACCCATATATATATATACTGAATGAGGGACCAATATGTATATTATTTTTATATAAATTATATATTTTTTCTCAATAGTATATGGTTTAAAAAATATTATCCATACATATATGGAAAGAGTGACCAAATTGTAAAGTTTTGAGATTCTGAGAATTATAAATTTTTTCCTTGTGATTAATGCTCAATTTTGATAGGACTTAATGACAATAAATTCATGTGTTGATAATTTAGGAAACATTTTTATTGAAACATATGATTTTTTCTTTTATTTTGCTGAATTAATTTCAAGAATTTGTTTCCTAATAATTTACTTTGTTTACAATTGAGGAAAGAACCAGAACACTTGTTTCTTGATCGTTGCTGAAGAACCTCGGAATTTTAGATTGACTTATCTTCTCTCTTACTCAATAAATCAATTAAGAATTAAATCCAAGATGATGATTAGTCATGACACTTGACGATCATTATTGAAGATCATCAAAATTCTAGTTGTTGGACATCAAGTTAATGCAATCCTTTCAACGGCTTTTCAATTTGAAAAGCTCAACAGTTTGAAGTTGATGTGTACTCTCAATTCTTTCTTGAAAATCATATTCTCTTGTATTTATTGTGTGTAAAAAGATCAGTGATCAATAATCTCTGTGAGGGAAACCTCATTCTTTTATTCTTTTATATTTGTTGATTTTTAATGGTAGTAGGTTGGTTGTCTTCATCTCTTAGTGAAACCTATAATGGTGATTCGTGAGTAGTCAAGAAAACAGATGTTTAGAAACCTTGAGACTACCCCGTAAGATTTGTTGTATGCGATTGTAAAAGATAGCTTTAAAATTATTTTGTGGTGATCCTCGAAAAGATTGACTCCAATTATAATTAGTTAGTTTTGTCTACATTATAAAATTCTCTTGCTTGAGAAGTGGACATGGGATAAGGGGTACCTTTATTTGAATCATTACGAATTTGTGGTGTTAATATCTTTTACCCTTAACTCTTTTGTATTTTGCAATTATTTTTTTGAAGGAAACGTTTTTATAAAGAGACTATTAAAGAATCTAACAAGGAAGGAACCTATTTTTGTTAAGGAACCAGTTTTCTAAGGAATCTTTGTTTTGAACAAGTTTTTAATTTTCCCTATTCACCCTCCTCTTGGGTTTGGAGCATCCCTATAAAAGGAAATCTTAATCAAGTAGTAGGAATATTTTTTGACAGTTACATATTCTAGACAAGAAAAGATTCTCATAGAGCATCACATTGCATACCTTGGATGATAGATGTAATGTAACAAAGAAATAAGCGAATAATTCTGGCCAAAAGGATAAATAAATAAGCCAATAATCGAATCAAGGAATAGAAGTTTATACCTGGGTAAAAGAGAAGCAAATTCTGAAGAGAAGAACAAAAATAATGCTCCTTCGTGATCCCATCTTGCTTCCAAGAACTGCACCTTAATCGGTTGACCCCCTTGGAATCACCTTCAGGTTGCATATTTAATTCCTGAATAGCTGCTTACAATGGCAAAATAAGGCATTTATCATACATGCAAAGACCCTTTCCCATTTAGCCATGCATATGTGTACACATATAAGATAGATGAGTTTTGCCATGTATTATATGCAGAAACATGCATGGAAAATGCATCATTACCTTGGTAGAGTATTTCAAGATCCAAGCCTTTGTCATGATAAATAAGTGGGCTCCCAAAGTTTTTAAATAAAATATAGCATGTGCCTTTCTCCATCTATATATATAAAAAAGGATGTCAATAAAATTCATCCAGACAACTATATTATACATGCATCAAATCATAATACAGAATAATAAAGCAATCAATGCCACAAGGTTTGTGATATTATTGGAGTAAATATAAGAGTTGGTCTGAAAGATATTTGAGTTAACAGCTCAATCTTTGAAAGTTTAGTTTATACACTTTAATTCATGAAAGTCGTGAAATCAATACACTTTAGTCTAGTTCATAATAATTTACACAATAATAACAACAGAAAATTGGACAAAAGTTGCCAGAACAATCTTTCTATAGTTTTCCAGCATATTATTGAAGAAAAAAAAACATTGTTTGGCCTTGGCAGATAACTTAGTCTTTTCATGCAAAAAGCTTTGATAGCACTTCAGAAGCTATGGGAAGGACTTCACCTCACCTTAAGAAATGTTTTCTTAGACAATAATATGGGGAATGTGATGTCTTCTGTCATCAGCAACTGGATTGGGTGCTCTTGGTCTGCTGGCGAATTAGTTAATTGTAATCCTTTAATACAGAGATATTGAACCTGCCACCCAATGTATTGTATCATTACTAAGAGGGAAAAATAAAAAAACCTACTTCTTCCAAGCCTAGGAGGAGAGAAACTAATACATTGCCTTCCATTGTCAAAAGTTCTTGCAGTAAGAACCAAGAATGTTCCATCTCCCCTGGAAAGTTGAAAATTTTTGTCCAATCTATTCAGCCAACAATGGTTTGTGCCTGCAGATACAAATAAAGAAAGAATAAATGGGGCAAGTAAAGAGAATAAGTCATTTGAACCATTGAAAACTCTCCAAGAGTTTAAATTTTGAGTTTTAATAAAACATATGCAAATCTAGTGCAAAGTGCAAACTCATGCAGTAACTTAAAAATGAAACTTAATCAAGTGAAAAATTAATAGTTTTGCAAGTAATATTCTCAGTACAGAGCCACCATGACTCTTCAATTTCCAAAACAATCTTTGGATACGCAAAAGATCAAAAATCAAAGTGGGGTAAAATGAAATTGTTTTTCAAGACTAAAAATAAAGCTTTAAAAACACAATAGACTACAGAACAAAGAATACTACTCATAATAAAGCTTTAAAAACACAATAGACTACAGAACAAAGAATACTATTTGGGTCTCTCAAGTTTGCTCAAAGTTTCATTTTGGTCCCTCAAGTCTCTGACGAGATATACAGCGGCCCCGACGACTACGAAAACTCCTAATACAAGGTTTTTTGGCTTCCCGAGTTCAATGACGGGCTGCATTTTGCGAACAAATGATCGGAAATATGATATTCGGCTATTGTGTAAATTTTTCAGCGGCTTGCCAGGCGAGATATACAGTGGCCCTGACGACTACGAAAACTCCTAATACAAAGTTTTTTGGCCTCCTGAGTTCAATGACGGGCTGCATTTTGCGAACAAATGACTGGAAATATGATATTCGGCTATTGTGTAAATTTTTCAGCGGCTTGCCAGTCATTTTTTTTTCGCAAAATGGAGGTCGCCATTGAACTCAAGAGGTCAAAAAACATTGAATTAGGAGTTTTCGTAGTCGTCGGAGTCGCCGTGTATCTCGCCGAAAAGTTCGTCGGAGACTTGAAGGACCAAAACGAAACTTTGAGCAAACTTGAGGGACCAAAATAGGACTTTGGCCCCAAAAAAATTGAGGTTAGGGTATAATTGACTACAATGTGATACGTTGGAGGCATAACTGACACAAAACAAATGTTAGGGTAGAACTGAAACTGATATCAAACGTTAGGGCACCAAGAGGTCTTTTGCCTACAAAAATTTTACATTCAAAAAATTAAATTTAAGTTTTTATATTAAACTAATTATTTTTTATTAGATATATATATATAAATCTAAAGTAAACTTATAATAAATTATAAGAGGATAATATAGTCTTTAAAAAAAGTTCTTATCATTTAATGCAAATGATTTGGGTCCTACTTTTGCAACTTTCAAAGAATATTAAATGTCCCTAAATATGTGTCTTAAGGGCACATTTTAGATTTCCCTATTTATATATATAAGGCAAAAGACCCTTTCATGCCCCTAACGTTTGCGATGATTTTCAGTTATGCTTTTAATGTTTCATTTGTGTCAGTTGTGCCCCCAATGTGAAACGTTAGTTTCAATTATGCCCCCAATTTTGACTCAATGCTAATGTGTCAATTTTTTTTTTTACTTATGTGTCAATTTTTTGTTCTAAATTGAATATGTGGCAAGATGATTGGATAAATAAAACATCCCTGATTTTTTTTTATCCACCATGGCATTTCTTACGTGGTATAAGGCTTGTGAAGATGAAAATGAAGATGTCAAAAAAAATTTTATGGTAGTAATTTTTTGGTTTAGAGAATTTAAATCCACGTAGGAAATGCCATGGTGGATAAAAAATAAATCAAGGATGTTTTATTTATACAGTCATCTTGCCACATATTCAATTCAGAACAAAAAATTGACACACAAGTAAAACTGGGGGCATAATTGAAACTAACGTTTCACATTGGGGGCACAACTGACACAAATGAAACTTAGGGGTATAACTAAAAATCACCGCAAACGTTAAGGGCACGAAAGGGTCTTTTGCCTATATATAAATATTTAAAAATTCATAAATTTTAATGAAAACTTCTAAAATTATAATATCTATTCATAATATATATCATATATGTCATTTAACTTTTATTATTTATCATGTTAAAGTAAAAAAAAATTGATTTTACATTTCAAAATTTATAAATAAGTATTGTCAAGTCAAGAGAAAAATGTAATCGAAGATCATAAATTCTTTAGAGGAATTAACATGAGTAGGTGATTGTCCTTCTTTCTTGTTTGATGTGGCTTAATGAAAATCAGTTTTGAGATAAATGTTATATTTTATTATATTAAATTATTGGTTGAAATTAAATAAAATTTAAGAAAAAGATAGTCCCGAACTAAAAATAGATTTACTTTTTTGTATGAAATAAATGTTATTATTGGGTGTACACAAGTCAATTTGACCCGCTAGTTGTTTTAATTTCATTTTTAAAAATTTTTGTATTATAATTACATTAAATTATATTTATATATATATATATATATATATATTGTCAATGTTTCTTTTTAACTAATATTTTAATATTTTTATTTTACATGATTTTCATCTTAAAATGTAATTTTTCTATTAAAATAATGTTTGAAAGACAAACACAAAAAATCTAAAACATATATCTGAAGTCAAACCTGTATAGGAGACTTTTAATATCAAAGGCAAGTGTGATTGTGAATAATATAATGAAAGAAGAGTGAGGACTATTAGAGCATTAGATTTAAAACTGATTTATTAGATTTATATTTTTCTGTTGTTATAAAATTTTTGTTTAGACTTTAACATAATATTACATAGTAATAATTTTTTTAAAAAAATATCTTGGTATGCAGACCAACCCGTTTAGCCCAACAGGCAAGTATGGACAATAAAACTTAGGATCGTTTATAAACGGGTCGGGCCCACCCCCTATTTAAGTGGTTAGCCCATAACGAGCTTACCCGTTTTAGAGTGCTAATATACTGTAAAATACAACTTTATTGTAGATATGCATATGTATGCATATAAGTATGAATGACCACATTGCAAGATGCATTCATGAGAATGGGTAACTTTTGTATTCATTCTCTTATATGTAATATTTCCTTCGTGACCCTTAAATTCATGGTATAATCTTCCTTTCATTACCATATTTTAAAGAGCATAACCTCCCTCATTTATAGTGTCTTTAGTAGGTCATGAGTTATATATTTTTTAGTCTTATATAAGGTGAACTTGTCTAATACACAATGAAGATGAAAAAAATAAATAAGAAATGAAAGGACGAGTTCTTAAAGAATTACATCAATGGAGTATGAGATAGTTCATGAAAAATTAAACTCTCTTTTAAATACTTATTTGTGTTTCTCTTTTTTTTCTTGATATTTTTCTTGTTTACATTTTTGTTTGATTTACAATACGTTATCGACACGAGTCTTTATCCTATTGTGGTATGTTAATTTTTGAAACTCTCTTTCGATCAATTTAAGGTAAGAGATTTTTCTAATGTAAAATTTTTTTATTACTTTAAATTAGATAAATTCAAAGATTTACCGTGAGTGTTAGTCAGAATACCACTGTGACTCTTAAGACTGTGCTCGCCGCTCGGTCAAGACAAGAATAGGAGGATTAAGAATCGACCATTATAAATTATTCATATTCCATACTTACCTTCACCACTGTGAAGCACACATTATTTATATTCCCTCAAAGAAGTTCCCTTCATTAGATCTGTGTACCATTGATTATATTATAATTATTCGATTTTCGTATCCTCATTGGAGCTGAAATCACAATTGCTTGTCGGTTTTGCTATAATTATCTGAAACATGAATATTCTTTTTCTTTGACCCTTTATTTTATATTTTTGAAGTGCAAATGCTATCTTAGGAAACAAGCTGACATATTGAAAGTAAATGGATTATGGATAATAGTGTTTGGGACTTGGAGGTCTTGTAACACTTCTGTATACAATTAGAAGCCTGTCTGATGCTATCATTATTTGCTTGATTGTTCAATGTTCCGATATCAGACAAGGAATTCGATTTCATAATCTTGAAACCTTATTTAGACCATTTTAGAATTGAAATTGCAGGGTTAAAATAGATAGATAATTGTTAGAGGATCATAAAGACTTTAACTCTTTCTCATTTACTTGTTTTTGGTGATTAAAAGTAGTTTCATACATTCATATAATAATATCTGCTATCTTATTTTGCAGGTTGCATTTCTGCAAATGAAAGTGGAAACCGCTGTTGGGAAATCAAGGCGCAAGAACGCAGCGGAAGCAAAAGTTAAAATTCAAAATTTATGCGCCAAGCCCTAGATTTCTCCAGGAGATCCGCTAGTTGAATTTAAAACCTGTTAAGATAGTGGTATACCTCACGAGTTCCAATCGGTTTGGTTGTACGGGGCGTGTCCTAGAAGTCCACTCGTAGCGTCCTTCCTCTGCCGGTGATCCACACGAGCAGTTTGTCGGGCACCAAGGTGCTAGCCTTCTGTTCTTTTCTCCAAAAGAACCAGGGACCAAATCTACAGAGTTTGAATCCAAGAACTCTTTCTTGAATCAAGAACACAAGGTGGCGTAAGGAAGAAGAAACCACAAGAACCCTTTCTTGTTTTTCTTCTCTCAAAACCCCTAGTTGTTGAACAAGAAGAATTCTCTCTAACCTCTTAGGAAATTCGACTTTTCTCTCTCTAGGATTGAGGTTGGCGATTTTTCTCTCTCTCTACAAGGAGGAAGACAAAATCACAAAATTTTTCTAGGTTAAGTGAGCTAGGCGACTTTTCCTATTTATTTCACAAAATAGGAAATTGATAATTATAATTAGGGAATCCCTAAATTATAAGATTATCAATTTATAAAATTATGAGATTACAATAATATCATAATTTTAGGACTTGAATATCTAATTAAAATATTACCTTAATATTTCAATTCAAATTCAAATTGCAATCTTGGAGAAATAAATGAAAGATCAAATCTTCCATTGGGACCCACCAAATAGGCGTCATACTCCCTTCATTTTCTTTGGAATTTAATAAATCAAAAACATTCCTAATTCTTAGGAAGTTATAACCAACTTATTATCTTCCAAGATATTGAATTAAAATATTACCCTAATATCTTTAATTCAAATTTGAATCTTGAATTTAAATTTATTATTGAATTAAAATATTACCCTAATATCTTTAATTCAAATTTTGAATCAAATTCAAATTCAAACTCATGACTTAAATTAATAAAACATTTTTATTAATAAAAATCCTTATGAGGCGCCACCCTCATGCTAATATTAGAAAATTTAATAAATCAATAATCTCCTAAAATTTAGGAACCTTATCTGATTTATTATTCCCTAATATTATAATTGTAAATAGATTAATCCCTATTAATCATTTAACAATTATTATATTTAAACTTGTCCTACAAATTTAAATATATCACAACTGTAGATTATTTAAGACAAGACTTAATATCCCAGACATTTTGCTATGTCTTAAATTGTGTCACTGAAGTGACTCACGAATTAACCATAATTCATGTCCCTTTAAGCGGTGTCCTGATCTTGCTCATGTGTGACCCAGCAGGCCTCACGTGAAGTTGGCTGCAAGCCATCTCTATGACTTACAAGTCGTGAGCGGACTCTAGCAAGCCATCACGACTACCCAAAACACGTGAGTTATCGTTTTTACCAAAACCGACTTAACCTTAGTACCTCCTTGTCATAGACCCTATTGTCTTACGATATCTTGGTCATGGATTAGGCACAGGAAAGTCATCCATAATCCAAACCACAACTTTCTCGATCTTCTTGAGTAAGTCCCAATATACTGAGTGGCCACTCTTTTCCTTGGACAGACTCATCGAGGGCACCAGTTAGATATCTCCCATTTAATGAGGGACAAAATCCCATTTTGGCCAATCCACATTCCTCAGCACAGCAATAAACCAAACTCGTACCTAGCCCTTATGGCTACCCTGCTACGGGCAACGTTAGACTAGGCCAAAGTCTGACAACTGCAACGCCGGAATAATGATGACCTCAGGTCTAAGGCGTCGTGACAGGCGTACAGGAGAGGCAAGCTGATGACTAAACCCATGCAGGACTCTCCGGGTCAGTCCAGCAACTCGTAACCCCTTACGTAATTGCACCATGACTCTCGTTCCAGCATCTAGTGCATGCATCTCTATGCACCGAGGTCATGCTGGTCTTAGTTCATTTTCGCTCCCACGAAAACAATCGACCAGGGACAGATTTAGATTAATTATCACATAATTAATCACGGATTGCTATCATAGTAAACATGCTAATAATATGATAACGACATAATTTATCTCCATAAATTAATCTATATGTTCAGAACATATCCATAAAATGATTGGCCCTAGGGCACAATCTCCAACAGACTCCCACTTGCACTAGGTACAATCATTAATCAAACTGTTCCTACACTAGGAACATCCATTAATGTGTCTAATCCCCATTTGACATTACATGACGCTCATGTAAGACCCGTGCTAGGGATTTCATAAGAGGATCGGCAACATCATCCTCGTTTGCTACTTTACATATCTTGACATCACCATCTCTAGGTGATAACGTCTGAGTATATATATATCACTGTCGGAACATCAGTGGGGACCTAGTCCCATTTGGTGTCTTTCCTGTCTCCACAGGGTGACCACCAAGCATACTTCGGACACTAGTTTTACGGTCTGCGTCTCCACGCGACCAACCCTTTGTTGCAGAATCAGCAATCGTGCTCTGCTTGGAACCTTTCCAACTCACGATGCCACTGTTCAGGAGACACACGTATCCATACTGCGATTTAAATTCATCTTGGTAGGTTTTTGAAAACGGGCACCTGTGTAACCAATTACACATCAGTTCCACCATAAACCAAGAATTCATCCTTAGTTCTTCCTAAGTACTCAAGGATGCTTATGACAGCGGTCCAATGATCCTCACCAGGGTCTTGTTGGAACCAGCTTGTCATGCTCAGGGCAAACGACACATCGGGTCGAGTACACAGCATGATGGATCCTATTGCCGAAGCATAAGGGATGCCACTCATGCGCCCTCGCTCAACAAGTGTCTTGGGACACTGTTTCTTGCTCAGGGTCAATCCATGATTCATTGGTATGAATCCCTTCTTGGAATCTTGCATACTGAACCCCTTCAGTACCTCATCCAAGTACGTACTCTGACTCAATCCAAGAAGCCTACGAGATCTATCTCTATAGATCTTAATGCCTAGAATATAGACAACTTCTCCTAAGTCCTTCATTGAAAAAGATTTTCACAACCACGATTCACAATCTCTAAGGTTGGAACATTATTTCCAATGAGCAATATGTCATTGACATATAGCACCAAGAACACAATTGTGCTCCCACTAACCTTCTTGTAAACACAAGGCTCGTCAGCGTTTTGTAAGAAGCCAAACTCTTTTGACTACCTCATCAAAACGATGATTCCAACTCCGTAATGCTCGCTTCAATCCATAAATGGATTTCTGAAGCTTGCACATCTTTACTGGTTCCTCTGGACATACAAACCCCTCAGATTGTGTCACGTACACATCCTCGGGTAGCCTTCCATTAAGAAATGCTGTTTTGACATCCATTTGCCATATCTCATAGTCATAATATGCCGCTATGACAAGGAGGATCCTAATGGACTTGGCCATCGCAACAGGCGAAAACGTTTCGTCATAGTCAATACCATGACGTTGCGTAAATCCCTTCGCAACTAGTCTCGCCTTGAAGACGTTGACATTGCCATCCATGTCTGTTTTCTCTTTGAAAACTCACTTGCACCCTACGGGTTTTACCCCTTCGGGTGGAGCGACCAAGGTCCATACCTTGTTGTCGTACATAGATTGCATCTCAGCCTTCATGGCTTCAACCCATTTCTCAGAGTTGGGATCCACGATAGCTTCTTGATAGGTGGTAGGTTCACCCTGCTCCATGAGCAACACGCCCTTGTTTTCAGTCAGCAAAAATCCATATCTTTGTGGCTGAAAACGTGTTCTATCAGACCTTCGTGGTCCTTGTGCTTCTGGAGGAGGTTCCACAACATCTTGTGGATCTTCTCCAGTTTCCGTCTGTGCCTCTGAAGTGCCTTGTGGATCTTGAACTTCTTCGAGATCCACTTTACTCCCACTGTTTCTTTTGGAAAAAAGATCCTTCTCTAGAAAGAATCCACTTCTGACTACAAACACTTTGTTGTCAGATGGGCAGTAAACATAGTATCCCCTCGTTTCCTTGGGGTACCCTACAAACAAGCACTTGAGGGATTTGGCGGATAGTTTATCGTTAGCTTGTTGCTTAACGTAAACTTCACATCCCCAAACTTTGAGATAAGAAAAATCGGGACTTTTCCCTTTCTATATCTCATATGGTGTCTTCTCAACTGTCTTAGACGGAACACGATTAAGTGTGAACGCGGCAGCTTCTAAAGCATATCCCCAAAAGGATGGCGAAAGATCAGTTTGATTCATCATAGATCGAACCATATCCAATAGAGTTCGATTCCTCCTCTTAGACACACCATTCCACTGTGGGGTTCCAGGAGGAGTAAGTTGTGAGACGATCCCACAACCTCTAAGATGATCAATAAACTCTTGGCTCAAATATTCGTCACCTCGATCGGATCGAAGTACCTTAATTCTCTTGCCAAGTTGGTTCTCAACTTCATTTTGAAATCTTTTGAACATTTCAAAAGACTCTGACTTGTGCTTCATTAGGTAGACGTAGCCATACCTACTGAGGTCGTCAGTAAACATAATGAAATAAGAGTAACCACCTCTAGCTTGTGTACTCATGGGTCCACATACATCATTATGTATGATTCCCAACAAGTCAGATGCCCTCTCACTGTGGCCAGTGAAGGGCGCCTTTGTCATTTTTCCAAGTAAGCAAGATTCGCAAGCATCATATGATTCAAAATCAAATGAGCTTAGAAGTCCATCTCTATGGAGCTTCTCTAGGCGTTTCTCGTTTATATGGCCTAAACGACAATGCCAAAGGTATGTAGGATTAGGTTCGCTAACCTAAATCCTTTTCGTATCGACGTTATAGAATTTGTCATCGTGTTGTCGTTCCAATTTCAAGACGTAATGTTTATCTTGCAAATCACATAAGCAAATAAACATCATCTTTATGAATTGAACACCATTCTTTACCGTTTACATATATAAAATCTTTCTTATCCAAATAAGAAAGAGAAATAATATTTAAACTTAAAGAAGGTACATGATAACAATAAAATAAGCCTAGAGGGCAAAACAAGCTCGCATGTTCCCACAGCAACAGCAGCAACCCTTGCTCTATTGCCCACTCGTAGGTCCATCTCGCTTTTGTCCAGCTTTCTACTGTCTCTAAGACCCTTCACATCAAATGTGAAAACCACATGCTGTATCTAATACCCAAGCGATTAAAGTAGACAAGTGAACGTCTATAACGAAGATACCAGAAGCAGAGATCTCATCTCTCTTCTTATTCTTTTGATCTTCCAAATACAATTTGCAATTTCTTAAAAGGCAAATCGCATCCTTTGAAGGCATTGCCTTCTTGGTAGGTAGTGGGTTAGGCTCAGCCGCTGGCTTGGTCCCACCAACCTCGGCGTCTCCTTTCCTCTTTCCTTTGCCCTTCCCTTTCCCCTGGTTCTGGAACGTTTCCTTGAGATGTGTGACCATCTCAACAGCCGACAATTTTCCCGTGTTCAACTCTTTGAACCATCGTGGCTAGCATCAGGCAAGCAACGTCCACAGAGTCATTGAAGTGCTTCTCCTAAGCAGTTCTTTGAGCTCTTGGAACGTCCTTGGCATGCTCTTCAGGGGAGGGATTTCTAGGACACAAAGTTTCCTTCGTTGGGTGAGAACAATTCTCAAATTATAAAACTAGTCAAGGAAGTTTGTAGCTTCCTTCGTTGGGTGAGAACATTTCTCAAATTGCGATACCAATTAAGGAATTTTGTCCCAGACAATTTATCCTTCTCAAGGATTGGTCGCAGTGATAACGTTGAACTATTGTTTGCCATTCATTCTACAACTAAGATATGAAAAGTTTAATTAGTAGGAAAAATAAATATCCACCATTTTATAAAACCCAGTAAAATTTATTATTAGTGGCTAAGACCCATATTTCACCAAAGTTTACCGTCGCTGAGGGCGATCATGCATCCTTTGGTTATTTAGGTAGGTAACTCCTTACCAATCACATCCTATGTGACTCTTAGATCTTTATGGGACTGTATCATTATATGATACTTATTATGGCATGTTTATCCCATCTAATGCCTTGAGGTCCAAAACCGTTTTGATAACCCCATTAAGTCACACAATAAAACTTGTGAATGGCTAGGCTCAAAACAACGAGGCCGAGGCCCAATCCCATATCATTAAGGCCCAACTAAACACGTGTCGCTGAGGGCGATCACCGCATTTAAAGAACCAGGATTTCAATAGGCGTCGCGTTGAAACTCCCATTCACCCGTGTCTCCTCAAGGTCAAGGTAGATACGTGTCGCTGAGGGCGATCACCGCTCTATGATGAACAAGATTTCAACAGGGTGTTTTATTGACGGCATTAAAACTTAAGATTTTTAAAAAGGGTTTGATTTTTAAAATGTTCCTATAGTTTAATTTTAAAACTCCTTTTAAAATTAAACGAGTCATGCCACATGTTTATTTCCCCATGTATCACATACATATAAACATGTGCACGGATCTTGCATCCTATGCAAAATCCCACGCTCGTATCGTATACGTGGTTGTAGCGTAAAATTTAAAATAGCATGTTAAAATTTCGCACCCTAAGCATACATCTAGCACATTGTATCACATACAAAACTAAATGCAAAAACGTACCGTGTTTAGATATGGCCCATCTACCCTATAATTCTCTCAAGCCAATGAATGAATTTTTCTAAAAAGAAAAATAAAATTACAAAGGATAAACCCCAGTTACATTGAGGTATAAACTGAAAGTAAAATTACAATAGAGTAGGGAGACGACACGCAGGCCGTATTTACCAAAAACCCTAGAGCTATATCCAACACCACACAATACACATATGAACAATTCATATAATTATATCAAACACGGCATACAACAACACATATCAAAAACCATTTTTAAAATGTGTTCAATTTAGGGTTTGTGAAATTTTAACATGCCTTTCTTGAAATTAGGCCTATCATCAATAATTATAAAATTCAGGAATCACATTCAAGAATTTAAATTATTGACCCAAAAATTTTAAAATTCATAATTTTAATAAATTTTCAGCAATCTCTATAATATTATAATTAAAACACTTTTAATTATAATTATATAGGGATTTTCGATTTTGGCCTTAAAGTTCAAGAAAAATTTTCGAATCAATCCCATTGATTTCTTTATGTATCATATACATAAACTTGCACCTTATATTGTAGATTGAGTTTTTAAGAAAACTTTTCGGTGGAATTTTCGTAAAACCAAACATGTGATTGAAAGCGGTAAACACACATATCATACATCATATGTACACAAAACAGTTTTAAATCCAGGACTAGCGTGGCTCTGATACCACTGTTGGGAAATCAAGGCGCAAGAACGCAGCGGAAGCAAAAGTTAAAATTCAAAATTTATGCGCCAAGCCCTAGATTTCCCCAGGAGATTCGCTAGTTGAATTTAAAACCTGTTAAGACAGTGGTATACCTCACGAGTTCCAATCGGTTTGGTTGTACGGGGCGTGTCCTAGAAGTCCACTCGTAGCGTCCTTCCTCCGCCGGTGATCCACACGAGCAGTTTGTCGGGCACCAAGGTGCTAGCCTTCTGTTCTTTTCTCCAAAAAAACTAGGGACCAAATCTACAGAGTTTGAATCCAAGAACTCTTTCTTGAATCAAGAACACAAGGTGGCGCAAGGAGGAAGAAACCACAAGAACCCTTTCTTGTTTTTCTTCTCTCAAAACCCCTAGTTGTTGAACAAGACGAATTCTCTCTAACCCCTTAGGAAATTCGACTTTTCTCTCTCCAGGATTGAGGTTGGCGATTTTTCTCTCTCTACAAGGAGGAAGACAAAATCACAAAATTTTTCTAGGTTAAGTGAGCTAGGCGACTTTTCCTATTTATTTCACAAAATAGGGAATTGA
Organism: Chamaecrista fasciculata; assembly: GCA_003254925.1. Classification (NCBI taxonomy): domain Eukaryota; kingdom Viridiplantae; phylum Streptophyta; class Magnoliopsida; order Fabales; family Fabaceae; genus Chamaecrista; species Chamaecrista fasciculata. The sequence continues at coordinate 19,020 of QANZ01023913.1, forward strand.
TAATTATAATTAGGGAATCTCTAAATTATAAGATTATCAATTTATAAAATTATGAGATTACAATAATATCATAATTTTAGGTAGCACTGTCAAAACGGGCTTAGGCCCGCGGGCCGGCCCGGCCCGCCCGCTAAATGGGCGGGCTTGGGTTTAAAAAATTTGGCCCGTTTAAAAACGGGCCTAAACGGCCCGGCCCGTTTAGCCCGTGGCCCGTAACGGGCCGGGGCGGGCCGGCCCGTTTAACAGTGCTAATTTTAGGACTTGAATATCTAATTAAAATATTACCTTAATATTTCAATTCAAATTCAAATTTGCAATCTTGGAGAAATAAATGGAAGATCAAATCTTCCATTGGGACCCACCAAATAGACGCCATACTCCCTTCCTTTTCTTTGGAATTTAATAAATCAAAAACATTCCTAACTCTTAGGAAGTTATAACCAACTTATTATCTTCCAAGATATTGAATTAAAATATTACCCTAATATCTTTAATTCAAATTTGAATCTTGAATTTAAATTCATTATTGAATTAAAATATTACCCTAATATCTTTAATTCAAATTTTGAATCAAATTCAAATTCAAACTCATGACTTAAATTAATAAAACATTTTTATTAATAAAAATCCTTATGAGGCGCCACTCTCATGCTANACAAGTTGTGAGCGGACTCTAGCAAGCCATCACGACTACCCAAAACACGTGAGTTATCGTTTTTACCAAAACCGACTTAACCTTAGTTCCTCCTTGTCATAGACCCTATTGTCCTACGATATCTTGGTCATGGATTAGGCACAGGAAAGTCATCCATAATCCAAACCACAACTTTCTCGATCTTCTTGAGTAAGTCCCAATATACTGAGTGGCCACTCTTTTCCTTGGACAGACTCATCGAGGGCACCAGTTAGATATCTCCCATTTAATGAGGGACAAAATCCCATTTTGGCCAATCCACATTCCTCAGCACGGAAATCAACCAAACCCGTACCTAACCCTTATGGCTACCCTGCTACGGGCAACGTTAGACTAGGCCAAAGTCTGACAACTGCAACGCCAGAATAATGATGACCTCAGGTCTAAGGCGTCATGACAGGCGTACAGGAGAGGCAAACTGATGACTAAACCCATGCAGGACTCTCCGGGTCAGTCCAGCAACTTGTAACCCTTTACATAATTGCACCATGACTCTCGTTCAAGCATCTAGTGCATGCATCTCTATGCACCGAGGTCATGCTGGTCTTAGTTCATTTTCGCTCCCACGAAAACAATCGACCAGGGATAGATTTAGATTAATTATCACATAATTAATCACGGATTACTATCATAGTAAACATGCTAATAATATGATAATGACATAATTTATCTCCATAAATTAATCTATATGTTCAGAACATATCCACAAAATGATTGGCCCTAGGGCACAATCTCCAACAACCGCCTCTTTCTTTCTTTCTGACTGCAATCATCATAGAATCATTGTTTCTGATGGAAATGGAGAGATTTTGGACTGTGTAAGTCTGCAAAAATTAAGAATAATCTTGTTATAGGTTTTTAACTGCTTTTGCTTTCTCATAACAGCTTAAGCTTTTGGGATGAGTTGGTTTTTAACAATTCTTATTTTACTTATCTCTGTAAAATTGAATGAACAATGATATGCATTCACACTTTTATTGTATCTTCCAGATTGGCTCTTCCCCTGGATTTGAGGATGGAGATTTTGAATCTGCTAAGTTAAGGCGGCCTGCAGGTTCTTATTACCATGCTGCTGAGGATTGCTTATATTTTGTGGGTTCAGAGGTATAAATTTGGATTTATTAATTTTTTTGCTTGTAGTTATGAATCAGATTTCAATTCAGTTCATTATATTTGATGATACATTTTAAGAATCGACATTCTCATGTTTAAGATCAATATCCCTTCCAAGACCTATCTAAAGTTCAGTTGAGGCTGCTATCGGAATCTGATTGTTGGGCTTCTTCACATAGTTTGTTACAAGACATGATATGATGTTAACTTTCCTGCTAATAAAATAAACTTAACCTTAGGTTTTAAGGGCAGTATCTTGTTTCCAAGGGAAGGATGTTGGTCAATTTTGGGGGTTGTTATCACCTTGTTGCTTGTTGTAAAGCATAGGGTATATGGGAATGTCTTCAACGAGAAACTGATAGAGTTGAGACAGGTTTTCTCTTAGTTTATTTTACTGGACTTGAGTGTAGTGCTTCGTTCGAAAGGGTTCTCATCTTGATTTCTTATGGGTTTCTTGCAGTGAGGTCTGGGTGTGAACCTGGTCTTATTTATTTTATGGCAAAAGCATCTTTGGGGCCCCCAAATTATGGGGTAAGTCTCAGTTGTACCTCTAAACATTTTTTGTTGTCAATTGTACTCCAAAGTTTCAAATTTGACTCAATTGTACCTTAAGGCCTAACGCCTTCTAAATCGTTAACGAAAAATGGTGACGTCAACATTTTTGGGGATACAATTGACACAAAATGTGAAAGTTTATGGGTACAATTGACATGAATGTAAAACGTTTTGGGTACATTTGACACCAAAAGAAAGAAGAAAAAAAAGGCCACTTGCCACGTGTCCCTTTTCTGTTATTAGATGATGTTAGGCCTTAGGGTACACTTGAGTCAAATGTGAAAGTTTTGGGGTATAATTGAAAATTGATCACAAAAAAAGTTTAGGGGTACAATTGAAACTACCCCTATAGTTTGGGGGCGCGATAATGCTTTTGCCTTTATTTTATTTTCTATGGTGGCAATATATGATATATGATATATGATTCGAGTCATGGTGGCTTTGTACTGAGAATATTACTTGCAAAACTATTAATTTTTCACTTGATTAAGTTTCATTTTTAAGTTACTGTATGAGTTTGCACTTTGCACTAGATTTGCATATGTTCTATTAAAACTCAAAATTTAAACTCTTGGAGAGTTTTCAATGGTTCAAATGACTTATTCTCTTTACTTGCCCCATTTCTTCGTTCTTTATTTGAATCTGCAGGCACAAACCATTGTTGGTTGAATAGATTGGACAAAAATTTCAACTTTCCAGGGGAGATTAAACATTCTTGGTTCTTACTGCAAGAACTTTTGACAATGAAATTATGTTTGAAAGTCTAAAGAAACTTAAGCAGAGGTAGAGGAAGGCAATGCATTAGTTTCTCTCCTCCTAGGCTTGGAAGAAGTAGGTTTTTTATTTTTCCCTCTTATTAATGATACAATACGTTGGGTGGCAGGTTCCATGATCTCTGTATTATAGGATTACAATTAGTTAATTCGCCAGCAGACCAAGAGCACCTAATCAGTTGCTGATGACAGAAGACATCACATTCCCCATATTATTGTCTAAGAAAACATTTCCTAAGGTGAGGTGAAGTCCTTCCCATAGCTTCTGAAGTTCTATCAAAGCTTTTTGTATGCAAAGACTAATTTATCTACCAAGGCCAAACAATGTTTTTTTTTTCTTCAATAATATGCTAGAAAACTATAGAAAGATGATTCTGGCAACTTTTTTCCAATTTTCTGTTGTTATTCTTGTGTAAATTATTATGAACTAGACTAAAGTGTATTGATTTCATGACTTTCATGAACTAAAGTGTACAAACTAGACTTTCAAATATTGAGCTGTTATGATTTGATGCATGTATAATATAGTTGTCTGGATGAATTTTATTAACATCCTTTTTTAATTATGTAGATGGAGAAAGGCACATGCTATATTTTATTTAAAAACTTTATGAGCCCAGTTATTTATCTTGTATCTTGAAATACTCTACCAAGGTAATGATGCATTTTCCATGCATGTTTCTGCATATAATACATGGCAAAACTCATCTATCTTATATGTATATACATATGCATGGCCAAATGGGAAACGACCTTTGCATGTATGATATATGCCTGATTTTGCCATTGTAAATAGCTATTCAGGAACTAAATATGCAACCTGAAGGTGATTCAAAGGGGGTCAACTGATTGAGATGCAGTTCTTGGAAGCAAGATGGGATCACAAAGGAGCATTATTTTTGTTCTTCTCTTCAGAATTTGCTTCTCTTTTACCCCGGTATAAACTTCTATTCCTTGATTCAATTATTGGCTTGTTTATTTATCCTGTTGGCCAGAATGATTGCTTATTTCTTTGTTACATCTATCGTCCAAGGTATCTGTGCAATGTGATGCTGTATGAAAATTTTTTCTTGTCTAGAATATGTAACTGTTGAAAAATATTCCTACTACCTGATTAGGATTTCCTTTTATAGGGAGGCTCCAGTTCCACTGTGACTCTTGAGACTGTGCTCAGTCAAGACAAGAATAGGAGGATTAAGAATCGACCATTATAAATTATTCATATTCCATCCTTACCTTCACCTCTGTGAAGCACACATTTGTATTCCCTCAAAGAAGTTCCCTTCATTAGATCTGTGTACCATTGATTATATTAAAATTATTCTATTTTCGTAAATGGACTATTGATTATAGTGGTTGGGACTTGGAGGTCTTGTAACACTTCTGTATACAATTAGAAGCCTGTCTGATGCTATCATTATTTGCTTGATTGTTCAATGTTCCAATATCAGACAAGGAATTCCATTTCATAATCTTGAAACTTTATTTACACCATTTTAGAATTGAAGTTACAGGGTTAACAATAGATAGATAATTGTTAGAGGAACATCATAAAGACTTTAACTTTTTCTCATTTACTTGTTTTTATAATAATATCTGCTATCCTATTTTACAGGTTGCATTTCTGCGGATGAAAGTGGAAACCGCCTCTTTCTTTCTGACTGCAATCATCATAGAATCATTGTATCTGATGGAAATTGAGAGATTTTGGACTGTGTAAGTGTGAAAAAAATTATGAATATTCTTGTTATAGGTTTTTAACTGCCTTTGCCTTCTCATAACAGCTTAAGCTTTTGGGATGAGTTGGTTTTTAACAATTCTTATCTTACTTATCTCTGTAAAATTGAATGAACAATTATATGCATTCATACTTTTATTGTATCTTCCAGATTGGCTCTTCCTCTGGATTTGAGGATGGAGATTTTGAATCTGCTAAGTTAAGGCGGCCTGCAGGTTCTTATTACCATTCTGCTGAGGATTGCTTATATTTTGTGGATTCAGAGGTATAAATTTGGACATATGAATTTTTTTGCTGATAGTTATGATTCAGATTTCAATTCAGTTCATTATATTTGATGATACATTTTAAGAATCGATGTTCTCATGTTTAAGATCAATATCCCTTACAAGACCTATCTAAAGTTCAGTTGAGGCTGCTATCCGAATCTGATTGTTGGGATTCTTCACATAGTTTGTTATAAGGGCAGTATCTTGTTTCCAAGGGAAGGATGTTTGGTCAGTTTTGGGGGTTGTTATCACCTGTTGCTTGTTGTAAAGCATAGGGTATATGGGAATGTCTTAAATGAGAAACTGGTAGAGAGTTGAGACAGGTTTTTTCTTAGTTATTTTTACTGCACTTGAGTGTAGTGCTTTGTTTGAAAGGGTTCTCATCTTGATTTCTTATGGGCTTTTTGCAGTGAGGTCTGGGTGTGAACCTGTTATTATTTATTTTATGGAAAAAGCATCTTTGGTGCCCCCAAATTATGGGGTAAGTCTCAGTTTTACCCCTAAACTTTCTTTGTTGTCAATTGTACCCCCAAAGTTTCACATTTGACCCAATTGTACTCTAAGGCCTAATGCCGTCTAGATCGTTAAAGGAAGATGGTGACATCATGTTGACGTCAACATTTTTGGGGATACAATTGACACAAAATGTGAAAGTTTGGGGGTACAATTGACATGAATGTGAAAAGTTTTGGGGTACAATTGACACCAAAATAAATAAGAAAAAAAGGCCACTTGCCACATCACCCTTTTCTGTTAACGATTTAGATGGCGTTAAGCCTTAGGGTATAATTGAGTGAAAATTTTGGAATATAATTGATCGCAAAAAAAGTTTAGGGGTACAACTAAAACCACCCCTATAATTTGGGGCACCGGTAATGCTTTTGCCTTTATTTTATTTTCTATGGTGGCAATATATAGTTGAGATGCATGTGGAATTTGCTTCCTTGGCTAAAAGCTGTTGAGATTTTCTGTTCATCCATGCAAGGGCTTCAAATTTTCAATTTCTAGTTTATCTTAATATGGTGGGTTACAGGGGAGAAAGGAGGCAGGTTAGCTACTACTGCCCAGTTCTCCCACTTGCATTTCATTTTCATGGAATGATAGGACTCAAGCAGTAATCCCAAGCTGAAATATGATTAAACACAGAATGCAAGCTATATTGGATATATATAACAGAACAATACAGCCCTCACTCACAAACACAGATAAACAAACCAGTCCTCAAGCTAAACACACACACAAATGCTCAAGAACACATAAGAACACTCAATAAGCAATAACATAGGCTGGCTTCCGAGAGGCCAGTTCTCTCCCACCTAAGTCCCTTGATTTTCCCTAAAAAACTACCAATGCAACAGTCACTCTACATAAAGCAGACACACTCCCAGCACCCACTCACAATCCCTCCACTACTTGTCAGAATTGGTTATGCCTTGTGTCTCTCTCCTCTCCGTACTGTCCAGGTTTGCTTTCTTTCTCCTCTGATACACTCCCAAACCCTTTGATGCCAACCCAATGATGCTAGGCCCAACCCCTCCTTCTTTCCCTTTTGCCCTTCTCTTATACGTATTCCATTCAGTAATTGGGCCAAGCCCATCATGGAACATTTTGCTTTATTTATTCAGTTTCAAAAATTTCTCCTTTCTTTGTTGACGTAGATATGACTTCTCATTTCTCTTATTCTGGTTTCTCTCTTCTAAGAACCATGCTATCAGGAAAGCTGACATGGAAGCACGGTTTGTGGAAACGCTTTATCCTGCAAAAGCCTCTAACAAGAGAGGCATATGGGCTTGGATTATGAATAAGCTGGGTTTAGAAAGCAGCATCGGGTGCAGTGTTGATGAAAAAGCTGAAGTATTTGATTCTAACTGTCTATATTTATCATGGCATCTGTTGAAATCAGTTGATGATACTCTCTTCATTCTAGACTGCAGGTGAGGGACTTGGCACTTCTAATTTTCTTCTGGGTAATACCAAAACCGTCCTTGCACCATAATATTTGAAATATTTAATCATGCTTCTCTTGAATCTTCTCTTAATTTGTTTCCGTTTTCTTCTCTCAAATCCTTCCTCAATTGGTCTTGTTTGCAGGTTTTAAACAGCATGGACCATGGATTTGGCTTCAACTAAGATAGACAAAATTCACAAAGGTTTGATTCGGTTTTATTCTGTGGTCTAAATATTGAAGCCATTTTATCTGGCTGCAACTGATGCATTGCCATTTTTTTAGTATGCATTTGAAAGGTTCTTCTGAAATTTTCGAGATCTGCAGACAGGAGGTCATGAAGAAATTATCCCTTTTAGATCAAATGCCCAGTGATTGGGTTCAACAGCAGACTGAATATTGCTGCCCTGTGGAGGGCCTCCAACATTCTGGTCTGTTAT
>QANZ01023930.1:0-39858 GCA_003254925.1 Chamaecrista fasciculata
GCGCCTATCTCAGAGATAACTCACAACACAGATCAATTCTTAGTGAGACTAAGAATTTCGCCTAGAGCATCTATAGAAAGTGGAAAAATCGCCTAGTCCTAATATTATGAGAGTGAGTCGATTTTCTTGAAGAAAGAGAATTGGACCTGCACCTGATAATATTAGTACTTCACAATCAATCTTGATAATCAAGAACAGTTCTTGATTATTCAAGAATCATAGATTTAGTTCCCGTTTTTCACTTGGGAAGAAGTGAAGGAGGCTAGCACCTAGGCATCTGCCAAACTGCTCGTGTGGATTACTGGTAGAGGAAGGACACTCTGTGGACTTCTCAAATTCGCGAATACGATAAGTCACCGATCAAAACTAGGTAAACATCTTTTCTTATCTGGTATAAACATAGTTAGTGGATCCTGGAAGGAATCACAGAGTTAGCTCTTAGTTTTAATTGCGTTTTAGTCCAAAAATTTTTAATTTCCTTCCGCTGCGCTCCCTCTGTGATTTCCCAACATTAGGGTTTTAGGGTTTTGGGGTTTAGGGTTTAGGGTTTAGGATTTAGGGTTTTGGGGTTAGTGCTTAGGGTTTTAGGGTTTAGAGTTTAGGGTTTTAGAGTTTTTAATATTTTTAAGGATTAAATTGGAATGTTTGGAAGAGTTTTGGGACACTTTACAATTTTAGGATTTTAGGGTTTTAGGGTTTAGGGTTTAGGTTTTAGGGTTTAGGATTTTAGGGTTAGGATTTAGGGTTTTAGGGTTTAGAATTTGGGTTTAGGTTTAGGGTTTTTAATACTTTTAAGGACTAAATTGGAATGTTTGGAAGAGTTTTGGGACACTTTACAATTTTATTTTTAGGATTTGGGACTAAAATGAATGAAGATGATGAAAAGAGGGGGAATTGAAAATAATGGGATAAAAATTGAACTCAGGGACCAATTTGAAGAAGAGATGAAATGTTTTTTTTTAAATATTAATGCTTATGTGGCAGGAAATACACATGTGGCGTTTTTTTTTTCAGTTTTCCAACTGCTGACGTGGCACTTAACGTGCCACGTTAGCAGTTAACGACCACATCAACGGCTTCCCAAACGGCAACTTCACAGAAGGACCAATTTGGCTAACGTTAGCAAAATTCGGGGACCTATTTGTCAATTTCCATAATTCAGGGACCAATCTGTCAGCGATCTAATAATCCAGAGATCAATTTGAGAGTTTACTCTTAAATTTTTAAAATTATACAATGTGATACGATATATATTTATATGTTTAAATAATTAAAATTTTTATAAATTATAATATCTATTCATAATATATGTCATATATATCACTATTTTCTATTGTTTGTCATGTTAGGTTAAAAAAAATTAATTATATATTCTAAAATTTATAAATATGTATCCTATAAAACTAAACACGTGTTTGACACAACGATACATCTTAAAATGAAGTATTCATACTTGGTAACAAATGAAGATGAAGATTGGGTGTAGCAAGAAGGATTAATCTCTCCTAATTGATAAACTCAAATTCGAATCATTCTCAAGAATGATGCTCACATTTAGTGTCCAAGGTAGCTTGAATAGGATTGTCTCTATTGAAAAATACCTATAAAAGATTTTGACCAAAAATCCTTCATTTTGACTTTTCATTTATTATTTCCTTACCATATTGATTTCATTTGATTTTGACTTAATATTTAAATTGACCTTATTTACCATATGGTGGTCATTATGGGTCAAATATTAAACGGATTGAAAAATGACTAACCTAAGTGACATTGGTGGGTCACATGTTAACTCACTTAACACATTTAATTTTTTAATGTACACAAAATTTTATAAAAAAAATTAACATAATTAAAGAACGATATCTTTTTATAGCTAAATTTAACACGTATATATAAACATATATATATACTAGGGGCTTTGCGTGTCCTAACAGGCACGCAAATATGTATGTAAAATAAATAAGGGACTAAATTGTTAACTTAGTAAAGAAAGAGAGACCAAATAGTAAATTTTCTCTTATTTTTAATTTCATAGACTATAATTTTAAACATGGACGACCAGAGATGGGTGGAGCCATATAATATTAGATATATAATTGTAAATGTTTGTATGAATACATGAACACATATGTATAAACTATAAAGTCTAATTTTATTTTTTAGATAAATTAATTAATTTGTTAAGATTTATAAATAAATAATAAAATTTAAATTTACGAGTTAGCCCATCAATTAAGTGAGTTGACTTATCGAATTAGCAAGTTAAATTAGTTGAAACTGAAAAGACTCCAGAATATTAGAGTTGTATGAGTTAAAAAATTTTAAATTTATTTCACCAAATTACTAGGTTAAATGAACTAGTTCAATAAGTTCAACTCATTTTGATGACGAAATTAAACTATAAATTTATATATTATGTTTGATTAATTTTCTTTTTATCCCTAGACCATTTATTAGAAAAAAATGTTGAGAGGTATTATTTTTTAGGGTAAATTACACAAAAGGGCCCTGTGGTTTGGCCCATTTTCAGATAGGGTCCCTGTGGTTTTAAAAGTGTCAAACTGGGGCCTTGTGGTTTCCTCCGTTAGCAAATAGGGTCCCAGGTGGTTTTTTCCATCCAAATTAACGGAGTTAGGTTTGAATGAATTTTAAGATGGACTGTTTTGTAATTTGTACATTTTTTCTATTAAAACAAACTAAAATAGGACTATTTTGTAATATCAACCAAAATTAACAAATCACAATCTTGTTCTCAAAATTGCAAATCCCTCAAGAAACTCCAAACGCCAAACTCAAAATTTGTTCACTCACGATCTTGTTCAACTTTAAAATTTACAGGCATTCAACACCAAAATTTACAAACCCCTCAATTTAAAGTCATTCGTTTCCGGTTTCTTCACTCCAAACGCAAAGTCAAAATTTGTTCTCTGATTACTTTATTTCAGCATCAATCCCAGGCATAAAGCCAACATGCGACTTACAATCTCACAACTGCGAATCCGCCGTTCTGAGGAAAACGTCGTCTTGTTCCTCTCTCTCTACCTCATCGCCGTCGGCACCGGTGGCATAAAGCTGTGTGTCTCCTCCTTCAGCGCCGACCTATTCGACGACGCTGACGAGTCGGAGAAGAACCACAAGTCCTCCTTCTTCAACTGGTTCAGGACAATGTCGGTTGGGGTTTAGAGTTTGGGATTCCGGTCGTCGTGATGGCCTTTGCGGTGGTTAGTTTCTTTTCCGGAAACAGATTGTATCGGAGGGAGTCCTCTGACGAGGATGTGTCAGGTGGTGGTGGCGGCGGTGAGGAAGTGGAAGGTTAGGGTTCCAGAGGATGGGAAGGTGTTGTATGAGATTGACGGAGAAACAAAGTCTGCCATGGAAGTAGGAAGCTTGATCACACTCATGGATTATTGAGGTATAGCTAATTAATTATTTTGGAGTGAAGAAACTGGAAATTCGAACGACTCTAAATTGAGGCTGTTAATTGAGGAGGAAGATCTTTGGTTGAAATTACAAAATAGTCCTATTTTAGTTTGTTTTAATAGAAAAAATGTACAAATTACAAAACAGTCCATCTTGAAATTCATTCTAACCTAACTCTGTTAATTTGGATGGAAAAAACCACCTAGGACCCTATTTGCTAACGGAGGAAACCACAAGGCCCCAGTTTGACACTTTTTAAACCATAGGGACCCTATCTGAAAATGGGTCAAACCACAGGGCCCTTTTGTATAATTTACCCTATTTTTTATTATTTATTTTCAACTAAATTAACAACCGTGCCTTTGACTCTATTTCAGAAATGGATAAATTACGATAAATGTATTTGTGCTTTAGTTTGATTTATATCGGTGTTATGCGGTTCAAAATGTTTCACTCTAGACTCTAAGTACATGTAGTTTGTATCATTAGCAGTTAGGGTACTTCTGGTTTTGTTTCATCAATTTTAACGAAAAATGTCACGTGCCGCTCACGTGGCTCAATAAAAAAAATAAGTTTGGTCATCAAACTATAGGGCAAGTTTCATTTTTGTCCTAAAACTATATTTTATTTTGTTTTGGTCCTTGAACTTTCACATTCATTCCATTTTTAGTTCCGAAAATGTGATTTCATATAGTTTATGTCGTTATTTCTAACTTGAATAGTTGAGATGAATCATTTTTTTCTCATATGTGTAATAATAAGTGAATTGGCAAAAAGATGAAGAAATTTTTTCATTCTCAGGAGCAAAATGAAGATATGTTTGTGGTTGATTTTTATCTTCAATTTATGACTAAGTATAACAATGAAAACCTAAAAAAATAATATTTTGGGAACCAAAACAAAACTAATGTGAAAATTTGAGGACAAAAATGGAACAAAAAATAGTTTTATGATCAAAATAAAACTTACCCCATAGTTTGAGGACCAAAATGAGTATTTAACCTTGGAATGGAAATCAATGACTAAGATGTAAGATAAATCAACGGTTAAGATGTAGTAGAAACCGATAGTCAAGATTGAGCTATGTTATTAGCATGTGAGCAACACGTGACCTTTTTTTGTTTAAAATTGACAGAACAAAATCACATGTACCATAACTACTAAAATGCAAACCACGTGTACCCAGTGCAGGAAATTCAATGTAGAACTTAACAGACAAGTCACACATATAATATATAGAACACTGAGAATTATAACATAAAGTAGAAGCGAATTGTTTACCTTAGTGTGGCATGTTCATGTCTAATCTTAAATGTCATTGGTTGATAGTTAAGTCTTCCTCTCTATGCTCTCATTAGTCATTATTAGGCGACTCAAATGAATAGCTCATTTATGTTAGGGTTAGAAAGAGGACCTAACATATATATATATATATGAATTTGTCTTACTAGGCCTCCCATTATGGGCTTCAGTCAAACCTAAATCTTACACTTAATCACATACCAAACTTTTATATAATATGTGCTTTTAACCTAACGATGTTTACTTTATAGTTGGACTTCCTTTAAATTAGACCACTTATCAATCCTTTTATTTTAATTTAGAAAACCCACAAAACATACTTTAGACAATCATGTGAGCCTACAAATAAAACATTATTCTAACATACAAAGTGAAATATTTTGAACCACACAACTCGATACTGAGATCGGGCTAAACCATATGTACATTTATTACAATTTACCAAAGTAAATAAATAATTAACTGATTTGGAACCTGAACAATATGTAAAACTATCACATATGCGCTTTCTTTAGTTCTATCATCACTTGGTATTCTCTCATCTTCTCCGGCTACTTCAAACTCTCTTTGCATATCCGTAACAATGTTATGAAACTCGGACTAGATCGGTTGGTCGAATCGGGACCTCAGAGTGAAGACGACTCGGTTTGGACAATTGGACCACTTTGAACTGTCCAAAAACACTTCGGACCGAATTGACCCGGGGTTGAACCGTGACCCAGAGCGGTTTTTTAAATCGGACGAGTCAGTATTTTCTATGGAAAAATCATTTTTTTTAGCTTTTTTTGTTGGTTTTGTGGGCCAAATGCAAAAAAGTAATATGAAACTCAATAGAAAATATTGTAAACCTATTAAAACAAAGAAAAAACTCACTTTTTTTTTTTCATTTTTACTAACTTAATAATTATTCATACGGTGATTTTTATANGATTTGATCGTCGGTTCAACCGATTGAACTAATTAACTTGTGACCCGAAGGTCTGTTCAGGCTACTCTCCGATCCAGTTTTAATAAGATTGATCGAGAATACACAATTTTTTTTTAACTTGTGCAATGCATAGCCGAATGGGGAGAAATACAGATTCTTTTTATTAGTTTGATTTTATTCTTACAAGATTTAATTCATTTTCAATTTGGACCTTATCTAATCACTAAATTAATGTCGTGGTCGAAGCATAAATAATCAGCATTATTTTTAGTAATTTGGTTCACTTTTATAGGGAATAGTGATAACTGATAATAAAGCCATATAAAGTAACTGCATTAGCAATTGGTGCTAAAGGTGAAATACAGCTATGACTTATTTGAAGGACAAAATTGCCCTTCCAAAAGTCACAGATTTACTCCCACAAATGAATATTCATTCTGCTACTTAAAAGTTAAATCTGAATGCTCGAACTACAGCCAAAATTCCAAGTCACTCAAATCTCTTGCGAATAAATAAACTAATAAAGTAGTAATTACTAGGTTCCCTAGTTCAGAATATTCCAAAATCGTATAGGAAATTAATTAATAAATAAGTAATATTCGGTTAAAAGAATAAAAAAAGAAAAGAGAGAAAGGGTCATGTTTTGTTTCAAATAACTTGTTGTACTTGAAATGAAATTAATCAAATTATAGGAAATAGAGACCATAATTTCAATATTGTTTGTGTATGATGATTTTATCAAAATTGGTTTAAAATCTAAAGATCTGTCTCAAGTCTCAACCAAGATTTGAATTTGAATTGACCATCTTACGTCATTACCCCAAAAAACTCTCTTCCCTTCCACAGCTACACCCAACCACCATTGCTCCAAAGGCAATATTGGTTTCTAAAATCACGTGAGAGTGGCACATTTCTATTTCGGTACTATCATCTGCATTTCTCAGTGTCATTTTTAATAGTTATTTTTTTTTAAATTTCATTTTGGTACTTTGTCCTATTGATCAGTTCCATTTTGATACCATGTTATTTCAAAAGTGACGTTTTGGTACCCTATCCTTTAAACATTACCACTTTGGTACCCAATTTCATTTTCCCGTTAGATTTTGACGGTGAAAGTCACGTGAGGTGCACGAAAGACCCAAAAACATCAAACCAGTCATTCTTCTCTCACAAATCGCGATTTCACATGGCCAAAATTGCAAATCACATTGCCAAAATTCAATCATCCCATAACAGTGTGACTCGCAATTTTGGCCGTGTAAATTGTCATTTGTGAGAGGAGAATGACTAGTTTGGTGTTTTAGGGTCTCTCGTGCACCTCATGTGACTTTCACCGTCAAAATCTAACGGAAAATGAAATTGGGTACCAAAGTGTCACTTTTGAAAAAATAGGGTACCAAAGTGGAACGATCAATAGGACAGGGTACCAAAGTAAAATTTACCCTATTTTGGGTTTTTGGGTATAAATCAAGGGTATTCACCATTGTGAACAATGACAAATCCCTCCCTCGCAGGTCCTCCACTTAAGGGTAAACGACTGGCCATTGAATACTTTCCATACCCAAATGTAAGATTCGAACACCCACCACTTGGTTAAGAGACCAAGTGAAAGACCACTAGGTCACACTCATGTGGTTTTAATAGCTATATTTAAGATGACTCAGTTACTCTCATTAATACTTTTAATACGTAATTACATTTATTTCTTAACAAAAACATGATTTAATTCTAAATTACAGTTAAATATAATCTTAATTTTCAAGAGTATTAATTTTTGTCAAAATAACAATAATACTAAACTTTTTAATGACTTTCGTTGCTTAATAGGGTGTATTCAGCTCCGACATAGGTCATTTTAAATTAATATATTTAAAACCAATATGTTAAGATAAATTAATATATTATTTTAGTCCCTAATATTTATTTTAAATTCTATTTTAGTCCATAATATTTTTTTGATCTGCTTTGATCCTTAATAATTTTCAATAATTCTGTATTCATTCTTAATGTTTCTTATTATTGAATGTGATTATATCTTTCTCGTTTCAAGTTCGAATGTGACTTATGATTACTCTTGACGAGTTCTTTTTCTATTAAGTTAGAATTGTCGACAAACAATATCAAATTAAGCCTGAAAGTAAGCTTTATGAAATTAGTCATATTTCTCTCCTCTTTTTACAAGCTTGAATAAAATAAAATTGGAAATATGAATTATTTTTTGAGTTATTTCTCTTTCCAATTGAGGCATTTCTAAACAAGATCACATAATATTTCGATAGTGAATTGGGTTAAAACCGATTGTAGAATACTATTCATCTCATTTGTCTATTGTCCTAACTCGACCGAGAAATAACTCATTAAAAAATAATTTGTAACTCCGATTTCGTTACATTCAGACTTGAATCGAAAGAAAAATAAGTACATTAAGTACTTAAAAACAAAACAAAAAAAGAACTGTTGAAAAATATTAAGGACCAAAACAAAACAACAAAAAAATTAAGTACCAAAAAAAATTTGAAGTAAATACTAGGAACTAAAATGAAGTTTTGATCATATTATTTTATAAAAGAGATAGTTCTTCACTTGATTGCTAATTCAGAAAAAAAAAAGTTACTGCCAAAAAATTCTCTAAACTTTTACAAAAGTGCCAAAGACCTCTCCGCTTACTTTTTCATCCATTATTCAGCCAGATAAAAAGAATATTGCCATCACAACAAAGCTTGCCACATGAAAAACAAAACAATATAATGCCACGAGATTCAAAATGCCAAATAAGGACACATCATTTATCTCATTCAATGTTCTCGACTTCCCTCCCTTTTTTGTTTGCTTTCCCATATTCAGCTACATGCCATAGCAGATCGTCCAAAGTACACACACCGTCTATAAAGCACAGGTTACATAAATAGCGAGACACACAAATCACAAATCTGAACTAGTTCATCAATCCTCTGAAGATTAAATTTTAGAATAGTGATTTTAAAAAACTTATTCAGGATTTATTTATTTATTTTTTCTCAAATTGGAGGTAGATCAAAGATATCTAATTTAAAATTTAAACACATCTCAAGCCAAGAAGAGAATAAATCCAAGAGTAAATAGTCTATTAAATGAGAAAGCCACACAACTTAAATACCTCGTGTATATATATTTCTATCCTACCCGAAACATGTCAACATACTCCTAATTTTTCACTTTAATATGTGAACTTACCCTACCCTTTTTCCTTCCCATCAAGGTTTTAACTATGCTTGTATCAATCCCAAAAAAAAAAATTGTATCAATCCCAAAATAAAAATAAAAGGGTTCAAGTATTTCTTCTATCAGAATTGCACTTGCATGTACTGGGCAAACAGCAAACTAGGATTTTGTGAAAGCTCCTCACGAAGTCCTGTTTTTTGCTGACTTGTTTGCTTAGTTTCAGCCTTAAGGTACTAGAACAATCAATTAATACAAATTTATACCATTGTCAAGAAAACTCTGTCTCTTATTAATCAACAAAACAACGTAAATATGTATAAAATAAGATGCGTAAGACACTGGAAACTACTGCTATACTTACAGAAAAAGAAAAGTTTGAGGCAAGATTCATTCAAAATGCGAGCTACATACACAACGGATTCATCTGAGTTTAGACTTCAGTGATCCTAGCTAGGAAGACAAAAGTTTGTACAAGTTGAACCAACACAACAAACAACTAGTGTATTTGCAAAGAAGAACAAGCTGTACCTGGCATGGCCTCCCAACTATATTATTGACCGGTAATTGTCAGCTTTATCTACTACTACTCTAGCTGTACCTGAACTTGATGACTCACCCATTGCATCTGGAGATGCTGCTGCCTGTGGTGACTCCCTTTTAAGAGAAGTTGGCAAACCCGAAATCTCCTGAAAAATGATGGTAAAAACGATGAAAAGTCAATGGTCTGGATAAACGGAATTAGAGCTTGCTGGCTATGAAGTCACAAATGATTAAAGTTTAAAAACTTAACCTCACTGATTTGGTTAGTTATTAGTAAATAAGACTTGCAAGATTAATGATTGCTGATTCATCTGATGCTCATTTCAAATTAGTTAGTTCCTACATTTGCGGTAGCACATTAGCAAGCAGGCTTCTCTGTTTCTAGGCCTATTTAGAAATGTTCACTTGTAAGATTAATGTCGTTATTACATATTTCTGTTACTTATTGCTTAATTTTCCAACAGTTATGGTTTCAGAGCTGGGGTAGAACTCTAATTAGGCAATTGAAAAGAAGGAGAGGGCATGAAGAAAGTAAGGGAGTGGAACACGAGAAAAAGAAAATGGTAGCAAATGGCAGTTCGTCTTCCTCACAGTCACTCTGGCCAATTTTCAATGGTGAGAAATATGAGTTTTGAAGTATCAAAATGCCTGGTAGATTCTGAAGAAGGAAGTTCAAGGTTCTACAAAAGTAATTACAGTAAAATTGCAAACCTACCATCAACAATTTGAACAATTTTCAAAGGAAAATAATGAACCTGTGCTAGGTTACTAGTCTAGAGTATCTACTCTTGTCAATCAAATGAAATCACATGGTGAACAAATATTTGATGAACTAGTTGTTGCAAAAGTGTTGAGGAATCTCACTCCCGAATACAAACATGTTGCTATTGAAAAAGCTCACCGTTTTTCTGATTATTTATCTGATGAACTAATGAGTTCTTTGCAAGCTCATCAAGATAAGGCTGCTGAGGTCACAAGAGAAAGGTTGTGGAGAAGGGGAAAGCACTTCAGGTGAAAGTGGAGTCACCTCAAAAGGTTTACAAGGAAAGTCATCTAGCGGTAGCCATGGCAGAAGCCTTCATGTCCAAGACCATGGCAGAAGCCAAGGAAGAGGAAGATTGGCTTGTTATTACTTATTACTGAATAAGACTTATAGGATCAGTGGTAGTTGGTTTATCGTATGCACTCCTTTGCAATTAGTTAGTTACTACATTAGCAGTACATACATTAGCAGTACATATTAGCAACAGCCTAGCATGTTCTATGTTTGTAACTTGTAAGCCTATGTAGGCATGCTCATTCAATCAGAAGTTTTATCTTGCAAATGAATGTCTTTCTTCTACATTTCTCTGTTATGTATTGCATAGTTTTCCAAAAATAGTCACCCTTTTACAAAACACAAGTGCTACTCTTGCTATTCAGAAACCAAGAACAAATGTTGTATCATACCTTCATCAAATGTAATCGCATATCACATGGTCGAACCTGATTCCCAATGCATGCCATCACAAATTTTGAATATTGAAATAAAACATCAGCAGCAGCCTGCTTTTTCTCTTCAATCTGAATCCAAAACTAAAAGAAAATTAAAATCTCAAGGAAAGTAATCATTGAGATTGAAAATCCTAGGAGAAGCAGAGAGTAAAAATTTAATTCCTCAACATCACAGATGTCAAAGAAGTTGCTAATGTCCAAATCAAATGTTTATCACCATTACACTAGTCAAGGTTTTAGCATGAAATGCGATAGTTGATCAAGCAAAACCTTTAATTATGGTTTTCCATCAATGAATACAAACAAAACAGTAAACCTTTAGGCTTCAAATTACACCACCATGCTCCAAATAACTGAAATTGATAGCTTTTATATCGGATACACTAAATCCAAGATCCCCAGAGTGAACGGCTCTGTAAGTTTACTATTTTGCCTCATAAATACAAATAAATGGAGAAAACAAGTGATGGCAACAGAAGCACCTTCCAGCAATTAGAAAAATAATCCAACAGTAACTCAGATTCCAACTAGTGGAACAGTAAGAAACTAAATGATAATAGGTGATGAAGAAGGTTTACTCCACAAGTCGATAAATGATATAATTGTCAGACAGATAGGTTTAATTCGAAAGAGAAAGTACCAATTCTCCTCTCAATCAGAAGAACCACATCTAGGCTCTCAATAAAGCTCAACTGACTTCCAAGACAGAAAACCTCAGAAGAGATCACTAGCTGAAGAATAAAAGATCTGCTAGTTCAAGTACCTAATTTATGGCATGCTTGATGTACATGAGCAATTTTCAGATGCAAGCTTTACCCTGGATCTTCAAGGTAGTCTTAAAAATTTACAGGTGCACGAAACTTACCCACTTCCATGTATTTACCTAATTTCAGAAAGCTAAACACTGATTTTTCTCAAAATTATTGTCTATATGAAAAAAATAGACAAACAATTATACCCTGTGGAGACTTTGTTGACTTATACACACAACTACCAGGAAGATAAATCAACAAAGTCCTAACTCAATAAAATAGTGATTCTTATGTACATGAAACTCCAGGCAAACTTCAATAGCCAAAGGTCCAGAAGTATAACCAATGCTTAATAATGTATTGATTCATGAAGAGAAAAAAAATTATGAACTGATATTTGATGCTATCACAATGAGTCGACAACAGGGTTTCTGATCATATTTTTATTTTTATTTTTTAAAAAAAAAGCATAAAATTTCCAGAAGTTTTATGAATGTAAGTTGATTCACACAGGATATCAAGGGTGTACCATGCAAGCAATTTTAATTATAGTTGATGCCAAAGGAAATTAAAGTGTGAAAAAATTCTTTGTTCAATAAAGGAGGGAATGCAATAAGAGAAGCACCTCATAATCCTCTTTCATGGTGTTTTCAATCCTCTTCTTCCTCTTTCTGCCTTATGTGCAACGTCTGGGAACCTAAACCAATGGCTGAACTGATCAAGGACTCGTGTTACCGGGTCACTGATAGTTGAACAAGTGAAATTAAAAGATATATATATTTATAAATGTATAAAATTATAAAACTATATACAGTATTATTAAAAAAACACTTCAAATTCAAAGTTAAAATTAAAAACATAGTCATAATAAGTCTCAAGTAATAAGATTTAGATCCTACACTACATGCAACCTAAAACAAAACATCAGGACAACAAGTCATACTAATAATAGCCATGAGCAATCCAAACAAACAAGAGTCGAAGACAAGATCAAAACACTTGCCATTGGGAAACCATAAAAACCAGAAATATACTCAACTTAAACCAGAAAACTTTCACATGTAGATGATACTTTAGGGAGAATTTTTTTTTTTAAAAAAAGATCAAAACACTTGGTATTGAGCATCCACTCAAACCAGAAAACGTTCACATTTAAGAGAGGTTTTGAAAAAACAAGATCAACTGTACAGCCACTTAAACCAGAAAACTTTCAAACGTAAGAGAGGTTTTGAAATGCCAAAACAACCAGAATTCAAGATCTCAACTTTCGAAATCTAATAGCCCAGGGATCACGATGGGTCGTGATGAAAATGCCAAGAACAAGACAAGCAAAAACCCTAGGACCCCTCTACCAGCAATAAACCAAACAACAGTCAAAGAAAATCGAAGAAAAACACAAAGACAGTACCTCTCTCGGAGCTGCGAAATTGCAGCGAACTCACGCGAAACCGATGGCCCAAAAGAGGCTTTCAGGAGAGATCAGATGATGAAGTCGGAGAGTATGAGCAGAAGAGAAAATAGTGTGTAGCTGATAGGAGAAGCCTCGAGCGTACAGGAGATGGTAATGCTGGCTACTTCCTTGGGTGATGCTATGGCGGTGAGTAGCGATCGTCGACGAAGATGACTTGTCGCCGAGGCCAGAGATGGCTGCAAAATCTAAGCTTGCTTACTTCCTCTCTTTGTTTTTTTGGTGTCTTCGGAATTGGGTTGGGCCATTCTTTTTCTCTATTTCTCTTGTTTGTTTGTTTGTTTTCTTTTCATCTTAAAATTAGAAATTAGAAACAAAAATTTTAATCGAAGATTAGAAACAAAAAAATTTAGTATGAGAAGAGAAGATGAAGATGAAGATTAAAGAAAAAAAAAAGTTTTAGAGTTTAGGGATGTGGGGTTTGAAGTTTGGAGTTTTGGGGTTTTGGGATTTAGGGTTTTTAATATTTTTAAGGACTAAATTAGAATGTTTGGAAGAGTTTTGGGACACTTTACAATTTTATTTTGAGAATTTGAGACTAAAATGAATGAAGATGATGAAAAGAGGGGGAATTGAGAATAATGGGATAAGAATGGGTGAGGGACCTAATTGCTCAAATTAGATTTTTTTGGGTTTAGGGTTTTAGGGTTTAGAATTTTAGAGTTTAGGGTTTATAGTTTTAAGGTTTAGAGTTTAGGTTTTAGGGTTTTTAATACTTTTAAGGACTAAATTGAAATATTTGGAAGAGTTTTGGGACACTTTACAATTTTATTTTGAGGATTTGGGATTAAAATGAATGAAGATGATGAAAAATGTAAATCCAAGGACCGATTTGCTAGTTTACTCAATTTTTATGTTCAAAAATGTAAATCCAGTCATCATGCCACAGTGGAAAAAAAAATAGGAATGTCCAATCGTCATGCCACGTATTCAAGTCAGACCAAAAAAATGACACATGAGTAAAAAAAATTACCACATGGGCATTGAGTCAAAATTGAGGGCATAATTGAAACGTTAGTTTCACATCGAGGGCACGCCTGAACAAAATGAAACGTTAGGGGCATAAATGAAAATCACTGCAAACGTTAGGGGCACGAAAGAGTGTTTTGCCTAAAATAAAATATGTTCTAAAGAGCTTAAAGGGTATCATAGTTCCCTCTAATATTTCTCACTCAAAACAAGGAGAATAGTTAGTTTTCTCATGGAAAATATGTCTCTCTTTCTAATATATGTGAGTTTTTTCTCTTTCTTCTCTCTTTCCTTCTCATGCGTGCCTCAATCCCTCCAATTTATCTCTCGATCTTCCCCCCTTCCAATCCAAAGCCTCCATCTCTTTATACACAATTAGCTAGCACACATCTATGTTGCACACTATTCCCATGATTTGAATATGTAATTAATGCCTTATAACTATGTACTCTTCACTCTTCCCCTATCTTTATATTGCATTATGTACCTTTAATATTACACTTTCACTCCAACAGCTACAAAATGCTTATCAATACATATAAAGCTAATTAATGAGATGGTAACATCCATGAAATAGTTAAGCCTCTATTATTTATGATAAATGCCCATAATTCCCCACTTGTTCATGATTAATTCCTTCCCTTATTTGCGTCCATGAGAAGAGGAAAAGAGTATGATATATTGGCTAAAATAATAGTTTGGTCCTTAACCAGTTTACTTCCTTTCATAATAACCCCTATTTTACTAATAAAGCCATGATGATGGGATTTGAGCTCAATAGAACATTATTATATTTACTAAAGATAAGTCCTTACCTTACTTATTTAAGTGATCGTGACTGAAGACGAAGGAGCCTTTACTTCAATCCTACCAAGCCACACCCTAGGACTGTTCCCGGGGAAGGAGGGGTCTCTCTCCTTCACAACATTCCCAACCTTGTCCAAGTGAGGATGTTGCGAATACCTTGCCTCTTATATTAATTAATTAACTATAAAAATATAGCCATGTAGGAACAGAGTTTCATTTTGGTGAAATTTTACTTCTCATATACAAAATATTCAAATGTAAGTGCTGGAGTTTGAAGGTGATAACTTGATCTTTAGAGTGTATTCAGAGGTGTGTTGACTCTTAATATAATTTACCTTGATCTACTTTCAAATATTTATAAAATTGTCTTTGCACTTCAGATGTAAATTTTCATGTTGTTCTTTTGCTTGTATTGTGTTTGTACTTACAAGGATTCTCAAAAGATCAAGTTAGTTTTGGATATATATTCTGTTTCTCACAAGTTCACTCAAGTGGGAAAGGGCCCTTTGGCCCACTTAAGTTCTCATGCGATTGAAGCAACAAAGAACAGCAATTAAATGGATCAATCATTTTATGGGTCACTAAGCTTAATTTTTCCCCCCTCTTCTCCTAGAGACAATTCTGTCAATCCTGTTCAAGATAATCTCGGACGTTAAATGGGGACACCCCTCCTGACAGAGAATTCAAACCTGAGTTCATTACGTTGTGAGAGACTAATCCTTTTTGCTAGATCTAACTTTCTTTAATGCCATTGAGCTCAATTAAGTGAAAGCAAGATTAGATAAAATTTTTGCACAACATATACATTACATATATATATGGTAATTAATAAGATCACTAGTTGTTTGCTTGTTAGATTAGGGATGGAGAGAGAAATGAGGATGTTATTTTAGTGAGAGAAAGAATGGTGGAGACCATGAGCTTGAAATCAATTGGCTTTGTTAAATAAGCATCCATGCCCACCTCCAAGCACTTAGCTTCATCAGATGACATTGCATGTGCTGTAAGTGCAACTATGGGAATGTGCAATCCTGTTCCCTCTTCTGATCTTCTTATTGCCTTTGTTGCCTCATAACCATCCATTCTTGGCATCTGAAAAATTTCAAAAATCACAACATTAATATTTCATGATAAAATTAATTTACTTCAGTTTCTACCACTTTCTTTTGGGAAGAAAAATATGTTTGATTTGATCAAGTTATGATGTACATGGAAAAGAACTCTATATAAGGAGTCAACTAGGAGTTGTAAAAATTAGGTTAAAATGTACAAAAGCTTCCCTGAACTTTAGTCACTGTGCAAAAAACCCCTAAACTTTGAAAAGTGACAAAAGACCACTTGAATTTTTTATTTTGTGCAAATAACAACCCATTTTGTTAAAATTTTCATTGAAAAAAATCATGAATTGATTAGTTTCTTTTGCTACTATTAATTGAAACAATAGTTAAATTTAATTTTGGATCAATGTAAAATGTAAAAATAATCATAAAATTATATAAACAAAAAATGATGTTTTAAAATAGAAATCTTAACAAAATGGGTATTTTGCACAAAATCAAAAGTCCACGGAGTCTTTTGTCACTTTTATGGAGTTTTTTTTAATACAGTAACTAAAGTTCAGAGAAATTTTATGTAATTTAGCCTGACAATAATTAGTTTTCTTAGGATAACATGACATNCTTTCTTTTGGGAAGAAAAATATGCTTGATTTGATCAAGTTATGATGTACATGGAAAAGAACTCTATATAAGGAGTCAACTAGGAGTTGTAAAAATTAGGTTAAAATGTACAAAAGCTTCCCTGAACTTTAGTCACTGCAAAAAACCCCTAAACTTTGAAAAGTGACAAAAGACCACTTGAATTTTTTATTTTGTGCAAATAACAACCCATTTTGTTAAAATTTTCATTGAAAAAATCATGAATTGATTAGTTTCTTTTGCTACTATTAATTGAAACAATAGTTAAATTTAATTTTGGATCAATGTAAAATGTAAAAATAATCATAAAATTATATAAAAAAAATTGATGCTTTAAAATAGAAATCTTAACAAAATGGGTATTTTGCACAAAATCAAAAGTCCACGGAGTCTTTTGTCACTTTTATGGAGTTTTTTTTAATACAGTAACTAAATTTCAGAGAAATTTTATGTAATTTAGCCTGAAAATAATTAGTTTTCTTAGGATAACATGACATGTTATTATAGAAAAACTTAATAGGAAGCACTTGAAAAAATGCATCTAAATCTTGCTGTTTAAGTCATTGCTTTCAGACTAAGATCAAAAAAGCATTAGTATATTCTTTCATAATTCTAACCTGACAATCCATTAGAATCAAGTCATAAGGAGGTTGACTGAGAATTTCTGCTTGAGATCTTGTGCTTTTATCCTTCATGAGAGACTGTTCCCTTCTACAATCATCAGTACTAAACCCGCAATTCAACGCATTCACTGCCTGTTGTCCGTCACATACAGCAGCAACGGTAGCTCCCATTTTTTCGAGCATTATGGTAGCAACCCTTTGAAGCACTGGAGTATCTTCTGCAAGCAATATCCTCAGGCCTTCAAGAGACTTCTTTCCATTCACTACATTACTTGAGCTACAAGCTTTCTGTGTTTCCCCACATTCAGAATCCTCTTTTCTTTGAGATTCTTTAGACAATATTGATGCTTCTTTATTAGTGAACTCTACTTTTGGCTCTGAATCTTCAATGGCTTCTTCATTCCTTGAATTGCTACTATCTTCCAAACATTCATCAGTTAGCCCAACTAAATAGTTCTTTATCTGGTTTTTTGATGAAGGATGATGTGATTTTGCAACACATTCTCTTTCTTTGTCAATAGGATTAGACTTAGAACTAGCCATTTCAGAAGACGTGTCAGAACTATCGGAGCTAGCTGCATCAAAATGAGAAGAATCAGTCTCAAGAAACTCACAAACATCGCCACCTTCTTCTTTCGCAGTGATATTTTTCCTCCTCTCCTTCATGACAGCTTCCAGAATATGAATCATTTTTGCCTTGTAAAGTGGTTTGTTGATCATCAAAATATGGCCTTTCCTGCGTAGTTCCATCTTTAAGGTATTGGGTGTGTCATGATTTAGCACCCATGCAAACTTGGCTTTACCAAAGTACTTGTGAAGCAAGTTAAGCTGTTCCTTCCATATGTCTGTGGTCAAGTCAAGTAATCCTATGTCAACCACAATGACAAAAATCGGGTTCTTCATTTCTTGTATGTTTAGCAATTTAGCCTTTAGAGTTCTCTCATTTGATCGGTAAAATTGGGCATCAAAGCAATTAGGAGCTGAACTTGTTCTTGCTTGGAAGAGTTCTCTAAGGGTTTGTGTTAGACCATTCCAGTCTGATGCCTCTGTGGTGGAAACTCCATTTTTCTGTAACCATTTGGATGTGATCAATCGACCCATGTTGTCTGGTAATGCGAGCACTACCTGCATAAATATCCATTGCAATGACTTTCTCGGATGTTTAAACAAGATTTTTGAATCAAGAACCAGTTTTGGAGGAGTATGCTTAGTGAATTTGTGAACTTATGATATGTTCTATAATTTTTTGTCTTGAAAGGATAAGAGCATTTTGGTGAAGTGTCATGTAGTATTATGTTGTTTCTGATATGAATATATGATATATATGTAAGACACAAACACAACTCCTCTAGTGAAGTGTCCATGCTTCATAGATTTTAGAGTAAATTAATAGTCTAGTCCCTTAAAGATGCAATTACACTATTACAGTCAATTAGTCCTTTTGTTAAAGATACTTCCTAAAATTTAATGATAAATTTGATGTGGTTCTAAATTTTGTTGACATTATATACTTAACAATTGATGTTAGAAAATTATATTAACCGTTAAATTTGAATTAATATCTCAACAAAAGGACCAAATTGATTGTAATTGCATCTTTAAGGGACTAAATCTTATAATTTCATCTTTCAAGGACTAAATTGAGAAAGTTATCATCTTTCAAGGACCAAATCATTAATTTACTCTACATTTTACAATTCACTAGAGGATATAAATCTTTATGTCCTACCAAGAATCATTTGATAGTTTTCCTTTTTGGTACTTTCCAAGTCAACCTGAATGTTTCAATGTATAACCATGCATATTAGCCAAAAGGAGTGATTCTACTCACCACTAAGCCAGTGTCTGCATAATCTAACCCATAATGTTGTTCAGAGGAATCCATGGGAGCACTGAGAAGAAGATATAATCTCATCAAAGTTCCTTGGCCCTCTTTTTTGACAACTTTGATTTCTCCACCCATCTTATTAACCTGCCATAGCAGAGTGCTAATTAGATAAAAGAGTACTATGTATGTTCAATTCATCAGATTATCATATTATTTTGGGGAAATAGAGTAAATATATAAGTTGGTTTCTGAAAGTTAATAACTCAATTTCTGAAAGTCTAGTTTACATTCTATAGTCATTGAAAGTGTTAGGGATAATACAGTTTTTAGAGCCTATACTACTTTCAAAGATTAAAGTGTGTAAACTAGACTGTTAGAGATTGAATTGTTAATTTATGTATCTTCGAGGGACCAAGGTGTATGTTTATTGGGGAAAATATTTAAAAGGCACATTCAAATTTAAATATGAATGAAACCTCGCTTGCTGCTCTTCTAAAATATAAAGATGATATTATTGTTTCTGTCAAAAGGTTTGAAGTATTGTTATGAATGCTGACTTTTCTTGACATATGAAACTAAAAAAATAAGGAAGCCTTTGGTATATGATATTCTAATTTCTCAACTTTTAGAAACCTATTCATTCATAGGAGCTTGACATGTTTTTCTTTATATATATTTTTAACATCTAAACATTTCATAATAAAAAATTTCTAAGCACACTTTGGAAATGGATTTTGCTATGAGCGTCTTACCAAGGTTCTGACAATACAAAGTCCAAGACCAGTGCCTCCATGCCTGAAATGTTTGAAATGTTTTAGAACTCTTTAAATCTTTAGCTCATAATATTTAGAGTAAATTGATTATTTGGTCCCTAAAAGATGGTTAATTTCTCAATTTAGTCCCCGAAATATGCAATTACAATCAATTTGGTCCTTTTGAAAAGATATTAATTTAAATTCAATTTCAAATAAGATTTTATAACATCAATTGTTAAGTGCAATGTAGACAAAATTTAGAACTACATCAGATTTGTAAAATTTAGTTAGTACTTTTAGAAAAATGATCAGATTGATTGTAATTGCATCTTTCATAGATTAAATCTTATAACTTTATCTTTCATAGTATAAATTGAAAAATTTATTATCTTCCAGGGATCAAATCATTAATTTACTCTAAAATTTAAAACACAATCTCTTTTAAAGTACTTACAGTCTAGTAGTTGAGGGATCAGCTTGCTCAAAGCTTTCAAACACAGAATCCCATTTACTTGGATCAATACCTATAATAACATGTGGGAGCCATAGGCATGTCAATATATTACAGAAGCAAATCAAATCACTATCTAAAATTACCTTAAAAAATGATTTTTCATTTTGCCATAAGATGAATGAATGGTTCTTAATGCAGTTTTAGTTAGGTTCATACCACAGCCTGTGTCATCAACTTCAAACCAAAGAATCTTTCTGTTATCTTTCTTGGATGTATTCTTTTGGTGGCTTTCATGCTGTCTCACTCGAGTCTTCTGTCCCGTTTGCGGTTTCTTCGGATCAAGTGCGAAATTTAAGCTGTCACCCCAAGAATTTACATTCTCACACCATCCTCTTAGAATAATGTGACCCGCTGTAAGTCATTGCAAAGAGTAAGGATTAGTGTTCCTTCAAAATTTCTGTAACATATATCCCCATATTTTTTTCAAGAGCAATATATGAAGCAGTTTATATCCCCCCTCTTCATGACTTAATCTACTTTCTTGTTAATCACACCTTGATATTCTTAATATAAATGAACCCAGACAATGCAAAAATGTGAAAAAGTGGATTGTATTTATAGAAAAAACAGATTGTAACATATGTTATTATGTGAGATAATAGTCATTGCAAAAGGAAAGAACAGGGGTGAGACACCCCACAATTGAATCACAACTTACATAATGTGGGAGCTACCCACAAAACAACCAAAACTAAGTCTCAAATTGTAGTTCAGTCATTATGTAGCACCACTTCTAAGACCTACAAGCCTGAAAAGAAGAAGCCTTTTATCATGTTCTAAAACCTTAATGCTTCTGGAAAAACAAGAAACCCACCCCCCAGCATCTAAGTGTAATGTTATAACTCCTTCTCTTGAATTAAGGTATTCTTTTTCCTTGTTAGTTGTTTGTTATGTCCTTCACTACCACTATTGTACCCCTAAAAAATAGTAAACCTATAAATTGGTCCTTAAAGGATACACGAGTTAACAACTCAATTCTTAAAAATCCAGTTTACACTCTTTAATCCCTTTAAGTCATGAAATCAATACATTTTAGTCATTTTGTCCCTTCAAGTTAGTTCCTAAAAAATAGGCTTAAATTAAAGGATCTAGTTGTATTTGCCTCCACGACTTCCAAGGATTGAGTTGTCAACTCATGCATCTCCCAAGAACTAAGTTGTATGTTTACTCAAAGAAAAAAGAAACTTGAACAGGAGTTACATGGAGTAAACTTGATTGAATTGTTGATCAAATTCGCAAAAATCTGAACTACCCTAGCAGAATCACCTCGAACAACCTTGGGCATATCATCTGCAGAAAAAAAAGAAGACATTATTAACTGTCTAAAACAGTCTCTACATAGTGATTAAGGCACTTTACTTAATTAAAATTCATACCGGACAGGTCTAAAACAGTCTCTACATTGTGATTAATGCACTGCACAGAAAACATATCTACAAGGCCTTCAAGTTCCCTTCCCAAGTCAAATTCTTCATCTTCTAGCACCAACTTTCCAGATTCCACCTATATTCTATGAAATATTAAAGGAAAATTTTCGCACACTAGTAGTTTTTCTTTTCTTCGTTTTGAGTTAACATATAAAATAGTCTTTGAAAGACACACAAGTTCACAATTCAATTCTTGAAAGTCCAGTTTACACTCTTTAGTCCATGAAAGTTTTGAAACCAATATATTTAAGTCCTTTTGCCCTTGCAAATTAGTCCCTAGAAACGGGCTTAAGGGACTAAATTGTATTTTCTCCATGACTTTCAAGGACTAAAAAGTGTGTAAATTAGACTTTCAGGGATTTAGTTGTCAGCTCATTTATCTTTCAGGGACCAAATTGTATGTAGCTCACCTTGCTCAAATCCAAAATGTTGTTAAGAAGACGGAGTAGTGCAGTTGAGCATTTTCTTATCTGAGTAACTGTTGCATATTGTTCATTTGTGAGACAATCATCAGATATAAGAATGTCAAGCAACCCAATCACTGCAGCCATAGGAGTCCTCAGTTCATGACTGTAATGAGCAAATAAATAAATAGACAAATATTAATCAAAATAAAAAAGAAGCCCTAACACTTAAAGGCAATAACTTCCAATACATATGAACAAAAAGGCACAATATGCTGTTAATGTGAGATATTTTGCATGTTAACCAATTCTTCTGGGAGAAAGTGAACATGTATGGATGTTAAATCAGCATATATAGTAAATTATTCTTGAAGGATTCAATAAACACCACAAGCCATTTTCAAAATGAAATATTTATCTTTGATGGCTTACTGATAAATTTATTCCCCCACCAGATAAAAATTTTCCAGATTAAAAGGAATATATATATATATATATCAAATTTTCTAACTTGAAAATAAGATGACATTCAACTGGTCCCATCCCAGAATTTGAGAGACTAGATCAACGTGTAGCATGGAACATAAATATGATGTTTTAGTGAAGAGTAGCTTGTTTAAAGTGTCCCAATTAGAACCTGGTTTATAAAGAACTCCATAGAATGTTGTTTATATTAGAGTAAATTAATGATTTGGTCCCGAAAGGATGATAGATTTTTCAATTTAGTCCATGAAAGATAAAATTATAAGGTTTAGTCACCAAAAAATGCAATTACAATACTAACTAATATTTAACAACAAATCTAGTGTGGTTCTAACTTTTGTTGACATTATACTTGGCAATTGATGTTAAAAAAATTATATCAAACATTAAATTTGAATTGATATCTTAATAAAATAATCAAATTGATTTTAATTGCATCTTTAAGGGAATAAATCTTATAATTTCATCTTTCAAGGACTTATGTTGAGAAATTTATCATCTTTCAAGCACTAAATCATTAATTTACTCTGTATTAGGTAGTTGTGGTCAGACTAGTTCAAGCTCATGATCAACTGTTGGATACTTCACTAAAAATAAGTTGAATAAAACATCTAAATAAGTTTGTGCCTTTATATAGAAATACATTTTAGTCAATCATCTTTAAAATTCATAATAAGCTTGAAAAACCAACCTCATGTTTGCAAGAAACTGACTTTTATAGTTATTTGATGCCTCTGCCTTCCTTCTTGCTTCCAATTGTCTGATGAGTTCTGCTCTCAGTTTCATTTCCTTTGAGACCCCATTTGTCAGTATCAAAATGCAAACACATCCAATGACTAATATACACAACGATGCCGAAATCAGAATAACCAATGTTTTGAAGGCTCTTTCATCTACCTTTCCCATGATATATTTCCTTGGTATGATGATCACACCCACCTTCACAAATTTTAAGCCAGTCATCAGAAATTCCCCCCAAAAAACACATAATATGAAATTGGTCAATCAAAAACAAATAGCAGAATTAAGGGTGTTCAAATGGTCAATTCGGTTTGATTTGGATCATTCATCCAATCAAACCAACTTAATTGGATGATTGTAAAAGTCATCTAGTGTTTTTAATGTCAACTGAACCAATCCAAACTCATTTAGACTGGTTGATTAGTTTTTGGGTAAAAAAACAAAATTGAAAAATTGGATTATATTGGATAAAATAATCCACAAACCGATCTGATTTAATCGATTTTCTACACAACTCATCTAAACAATCCAATCACTTGATCGATTTCGGTTTTGGTCAATTTGAATTATATCAATTCAGTTGACTTTGGATTGATTTGGACTTGAATAGCCCTAAACAGAATAAGTACAGTGTAGTAATAAAAACTTACCAAAGGAAGTCTCTTCAACTTCAGGAAGAAAGAATCAATATAATATTGCTGGTGGCCAAGCCAGGCATCCTCAACATGAACCTCATGACTTGGAGGAAACTTGTTTCCATAAGTCCTCTGAAGCCACTCAGCTCCAAGTCTTATCACATCATCCTCACAATCAACAGCCATTTTAAGCTTAGGATGCTTTGTTGAATTTATAAGCAAAGGCTCATTAGTGGAAGTAGCAAGTAAATAACCCTCTTGTGAAGTCAAATACATATGACCACTATGAAACTCAACTAGCTCTTTCATAAGCTGCCCTACACTATAAAGAGCAGTTGTGACACCCACAACAGCCACAATGCTCTTATTAGAAGAGTCCCAAACTGGAAGTGCTGCTGAGAGCAATGGTGAATCCGTGAACTTGCTCACCGCCACGTGCCACGAGGCCACTCCATCGGGTACTTGGGAAATCCCCGCGATGTTGATCAAGTCTTCCGGTGCAATTTTCTCAGCTTTCCCAATTTTTTCTCCACTGAGAGGATCAAGTGGTTCTCTGTACCAAATAGCAGAATGGTTTCCAAGCATGGTTTTGTCATTCCAAGGTTGGTGTGATGAGAGTAAAGAAGTGCCTATGGAGTAGTTTGAAAGATCAGAATAGATGTAAAATGTGTTGTTATCCTTGAGATCCCTATGGAATGCTTGGACAAACCCATTTCTGTAGTTGATAGTTATTGAATTGAGAGCTTTTTTGCTAGCAAACAATGCCCATGTAACAGCCCTCATTGTTTCATATAGCTGCTAACATCAGTTTGAGACATTACAAATAAGTTAAACAGTTAAGGGTACCAC
The DNA here is from genome assembly GCA_003254925.1 of Chamaecrista fasciculata. Classification (NCBI taxonomy): domain Eukaryota; kingdom Viridiplantae; phylum Streptophyta; class Magnoliopsida; order Fabales; family Fabaceae; genus Chamaecrista; species Chamaecrista fasciculata. Next base: position 24,841 of record QANZ01023930.1, read on the forward strand.
CAATTCTCAAGCAAAACATATGAAGTAAATTAATAGTTAGGTCCTTGAAAGATGACATATGTCTCAATTTAGTCCTTGAATGATAAAATTATACGATTTAGTCCCTAAAAGATACAATTACAATTGATGTTGGCCAAAGTCCTATTTTGGTCCCTCATATTTGTTCAAAGTTCTGTTTTGGTCCCTCAAATTTCTTTCGTTCCGTTTTGGTCCCTCATGTTTTCTCAAGGTTCCGTTTTGGTCCCTCAAGTTTCCAAAAAGTTCCACCATTAGTCTCATACTCTTTTCTATCCGCTTTTTCTGTTAAAAAAAATGAAAAAAAAAAACTAACTTTCATCTCCCAAAAATTTTTCTCTTTTGCATTAAGGTCCTTCCCTTATGTAAAAGAGCAAAATTGTTGGGAGATGAAAGTTATTTTTTTTTTTTGCCATTTTTTTAACAGAGAAAGTGGATGGAAAAGAGTCAAAGACTAACGGTAGAACTTTTTAAAAACTTGAGGGACCAAAATAGGACTTTGGCCATTTATGTTTTAGCAGAAGGACCAAATTGATTGTAATTGCATCTTTTAGGGACTAAATTGAGACATTTATCATCTTTCAGAGATTAAATATTAATTTACTCTAACATATAAATGAATAAAGTAAGGATCAACCTCAACTTGTTCTGCTTGAGAGGCAGGATTGCTATACCGTCTGATTACATACTGAGATAGTTTCACTTGAGCTGTTGTAATTTCAGATGTAGTGTTCAAAATATTCCACATCCTTAAGATTGGACGTTGGAGAAGCTCATAACGAAGGCCATATGCTAAGCTATTAAGTGATTTTGTGGTATAGATCTTTGTGAAATGCCATGTTAGTAAAGTGAGCAGCCCAATCAAGATGGCCAGCATCACCTGCATCCATCATATATACACACAAATTACAAAAGAGTAAATATCAATTTAGGCCCTGAATTATATGGGAGTAATTAGTTTAGTCCTTGTATTTTTTCAATGATTGATTTAATCCCTAAAATTTTATGATTCATTGCAATTTAGTCCGTATAGGGACGAGTTGTATAGTGATAAGGTGTATATGGAAGGACTAATTTGCACTGAGTGGTGAATTTTCAAAGACTAGATCAAGCGTTTTACAAAATCAAGGCCTAAAATGACAACCATATAATCTAGTGGCTAAAGTGGTAGTTTACTCAATTACAAAATAACACTCAGTCCAACAAAATATGGGTTTCATTATTTGTTCTAAAGGGTCTTGTTTAGCTTCAACAAAGTGCATGATGCAATAGCTTTAGGCTAAATTGCATAAAACTCCCCTTGAACTATATTCATTGTGCAAAATATTCTCCTCAACTATGAAATGTGACAAAAGACTCTCTAAACTTATGATTTTGTACAAAAAATCAATTTTGTTGAATGAAAATCTTAACAAAATGGATCTTTTGCACAAAACCAAAAGTTTACACTTCAAACTCTAGGGAGTTTTTTTGCACAAAGACTAAATTAGTTCAGGGAGGTTTTATACATTCTAGCCATAGTTCTACTATGTGAAAACCAGAAAATTTCTGGCTTCTTCACTACTATATACACTGCATTCAATCTGATCATGTTTTCTTAAACCATAAAACTAGAGAGAGAGAGAGAGAGAGAGAGAGAGAGAGAGAGAGAGAGAGAGAGAGAGGGAAATTGAGTTACCATAATAGCTAGGCGAACTACAAAGACACTATAGTAGGATGAGAGACACTGATGAGTAGTTGCATACTGAAACTCATCTTTCTCCACATCTCTGTGGGAAATTCGTGAAGCTTGTGGTATGCATCTTTTTTTCCTCCAATAGGTAGAAAAACCCCATACTGAATACAACACATTTCTGAACTTGATCATATCCATTAATGGAGGGCTTGTTGTTATTGAACATACAGAGTCTTCAGAAGAGGCTTCATATTTATGTTCTTGTGATGCTGCCATAATAACAAGTTCCCAAAAGCAAAAAAACTTTATTATGAAGTACAATTAAGTAAGGAATCAGGGTGTTTGTGTTTATATGTCCTTTGTGTCACACAGAGAAAGAAAGAAGAAGCCAATATATATGTTTGAGTGCTTATATTAATACACAAATTTGGTGTCATTTCCCACTAAATTTGATGTGTATGTGCAAGAGGGTTATATCAATCTTTATTATAACTTTTTTTCTGTTAATCAAAAATTTAAGTGAGTTGGGTCCCGGGGACACACCAAACAAGACATGCTTTCAAGCTCTATGAGTGTTTATAGAGGTACTTACCGATCGCCTACCAACAAGGCTCTGACATCAACAACAGAAATCGAACTCACGACCTTATGGGCTATGAGTCGGTTCTTTACCAACTAGGCTAACCTTTGTTGGTTTATTATAACTTTCTTTAATAAGCATATGACATGTAGACTAAAAATTTTGTACATAATCACTTAATCATAATAGAGAGAAAAAAAATTATATTTTTATATGACCAATTATAGAAGATGATATCTCAAAGAGCTAGTAAGTAAAAGAACTTTCTAGCAAGGGCATGTAACAAAAAATAAGTAAAAGAACAACAAGGGGTAAAGTGCAACGGTTTGAGTATAATGTACTTTGGATATCTCAAAGAGTCATATTAGTTAAAAGAAATAAGAATGAAACCAAAGCTTAAGTGATGATATTTAAGTTAAAATACAAATTTTTTTTGTATGTTTAAAAATAATTCATGGAATTATTCTTTAAAATATATATTACAAGAGCATTGTTTTTTTTAATTTTGATGGTGGAATTTCAAATTTTTCATGAATTCAATTGATTAAATTAATTATCAGAATATATTAAAAGAAATTTTCCTTAAATTCAAAATAAAAAGTGAAAAATTATAATAAATTAATTTGAATATATTAAAAAAAAACATTTTCCCTTAATTTACTTCAACCAAACGTTATATATTTCTTTATATGCTGCCAATAATTTCATTTCCTTACTATAATTATTTCAATTCGTCACTCTTACTAGTTGAACATGATATAAAATAATTAATTAGTTAATTATTGTTATCTTTTAATCTGTCCTTTCATGGCGTGCCTAATAAAGTGATCATATAATCCAATGAACTTCTCGACATTTGTAAATCATTATTAAACAATAATTTTGGAAGATTGTTCCTCTTTGTCCCACAATTTTGAGCTACTTTCTGTTCAATTGGCAATGCATCTTGTTGCTGAGGTTGCTTCAATAATTAATATATTATTACCAAAAATAGCATTATTTTTTTTACACCAACTTTAAGTTATTATTTTAGTGCTTTTTGTTCAGGGAAAGAGGTGACCTAACTTTTCAACCACCTTGCATTTTCTCCAAACTCAAGTTGTAATTGTATGGAATATCACACTTCTTGATTACAATAATGTGTATATATATATATATATGGTCTATTTTAGTGTAAATTTTTATTTTGGTCATAAAAAGGACTTTTTAATCTTGAAAATATTAAAGTAATATATTTGTTAGTATATTTGTATAAACTAAATAGTAATATACCATTTTAACTTTTAATGTTCGAGGATTAAACTGTATAATTTAGTCTTACTCACACACATATATTTCAATTTACTCTATATATATACTATTTTAAGTAAGTGCGTGGTTGCATGATCTGAATCTTATCGCAAATTGAAATATATGTGTGTGTGAGTGATACGTGTGTGCCTTAATCACATCTTTTGTGCTCCAACTCACTAGTCCATATAAACTCCTTTTGGTGGAAATTGAAGCACTAATAAACTGAGGATTAAGCTCTTTTTTAAAGATATACTGATATACCTAAAAAATCCACACACACTAATGCATTCTCATTGCATGGCTAGAAAATGAACAAAAGAGAGAATATGATCAAAGATCATGCACAAATTATATTGTCCTCAAAGGTACAAACAAGTGGTACTGCTAACACTTTAAAATCATCTTATTAATTTGTTCTCTTATGCTATGAGTGTGAATGTGATTGAGCCCACATATATATATATATATATATATCATGACAAAAAAGATCAAATCATGGAGAATTTAGGTGAATCATAATTAATTAATCATAACAACAATTAAAAACCTATTATTGAATAAATTAAATGAGATAGTAGTAATTATCACGTACGTCACCGTCTTAATCTCCATTCTCCAGGTTAAACTCTACTCAATTAATGATTGTAACACTTAACATTTGCTCTTTAATAATTGAAAAAATCTAATATGCAACTTGGGTATGCAATTATGCATACAATTACATACAATTGCAATGTGACATAATTTTTTTTTAAGTAATTTAATTCTGAAAAATAATAAAAAAATATAATTTTTATAACCAATTAAAATTGTGTATAGAACCACATCACTAGTTACATGCAATGCCAACTTTATATCATAGACTAACTCTTAATTAATAGTTAAGAAACTATGATGCCGAAATTAGACTAAAAAAGTTATAATTTTTTATCTCACAAGCATGCAATTCATCCTATCATAAATTAATAATATATAAGTTAAGGCCTCAAGAGATTTCTCCTATATTTGTTTGCTCACCTCTTACTCTCCAAGCTTTATATATATATATATATATAGTAAACTAATAATTTAGTCTTTTAAAAATTATCAAGATAATTTGGTCCCTAAAAATATGAAATACACGTATGAAGTTTTGGAAAATAGAATGAAGATAGGATCACAGGACTCGTAAATCCTGCAAGAGAAAACAACGAGGTTGGATCCCTCGTTGTAACTCCGATATTGCTAAAGTCACTAACAACTCTATGAGAGAAATGAGAATTCAGAGAGAATGAGTGTGTGTACCTTTCAAGACTTATTAACAAGTATACCGTAGGATGGTTGAAGGAGGATAAGGCGGTTGCAACTGCCTATAACTGCTTTCCAGACCTAATAAGGGGATCCCTTATCATACGCAGTTTAGTCATTAAAAAAACCAAATAGTATTTACACTTTAGTTCATGAAAATGAATAATAAATATTTACCAAAAAAAATGAATAATAAATATTTTGTTTGATTCTTCGAAGAATTAAATAGTACATTTCAATTTATCAAACGTTGAGTTGCCAACTCAGTGATCTTTCAAGAACCAAATTATTAATTTACGATAAAGATATATATATATATATATGCTATAAATATTAAAAGAGTAGTGGGATCATAATATATATATATATATATATTATTAGTCAGTGATCATAATATGTATATATATATTGTGATTTTGGGGTCTTTTAAAAGTTTATTTTTAAAATTATATGACATATATATATGCTATAAATATTAAAAGAGTAGTGGGAAGTCATTAAGAAAATATTTTTTTACTATTTTTTTATTTTAATATATAAAAGAATAAAGAATAAAAAATTACTTAAAATTTACATAATTTCTAAAACTTCTTCTTTTTTTATTCTAAAATATAATTAAATTAATAAATTATTTTAAATGATTTTATAATTTAAAATTTAAAATTATATTCAGGTCAAATAGTCATTTTGGTCCTCAAACTATGAGGTGAGTTTTAATTTGGTCATAAAACTATTTTTTGTTTCATTTTAGTCCTCAAACTTTCACATTTGATTTTGTTTAATTTTCACAGTTGAGATTGATCACTTCTCTCTCATATATGTCATAATAAGTGAGTTGATAAAGAAAGAAAGAAAAATTTTCACTCTTTGAAAGAAAAATGTTTACTCTTTAAATGAAAAAGCAACTCTTTATTTTTTACTAGGAAAGGAATTTTTTTTCTTTTTCTCTTTGTCAATTCACTTATTATGACATGTATGAAATAGAAATGGTCAATATCAATTGTCCACGTTATAAATAACTTATAACGACAAAAATAAGATGAAATCATATTTCAGGAATTAAAATGAAACAAATGTGAAAGTTCGATAACTAAAATCAAACAAAAAATAATTTATGACCGAAATGAAACTTAATTACCCCATAATTTGAGGACCAAAATGAGATTTTGACCTAATATTTACATATCTTTTAAAAAACCTCTTTTGTGATATGAATTATTTAAGATACATTTTGCAAGTTCACATGGTGAGGCAATGGGCAAATACTCCTAGTGCACAAAGCCACAAACACATTGGTATCAAGCAGGGAAAGCAATAGCAAGATATGCAGAATCTGTGGCCGCACTAACAAAATAGATTAGAGGAAAAGTAAGAAAAAGGAGCGAATGGAGTCACATTTCAAAGTCATATATATATAAATATATATTGTATGACTTTGAGGTTTTAATATTCATCTCCCCAAATTCTATAATGTAGAAATATAACATGCGTATAAGGTCGAGTTTTAAAAAGTAATCAATTAACATAATTTCGACTACATTTAAATTTAATTTAGAGTAAACTAACAATTCAATTCTTGAAAGATTGAAATATGCAATTTAATCCTTGAAAGAATTAAATAATATACTTATTAGTTGCTTTTTTCATAAATTAAAGAGTATATACTTTGGTTCTTTCAAGGATTAAAGAGTATACCGTTTGGTTCTTTAAGGAACTAATCTGTGTACTTCAATCTTTCAAGGATCGAGTTATCAACTCAGTGATATTTTATTTTAACATGTTTTAATTTAGTTGTTAGTTTACTCTTTAATTTATTGTTGCAAACATTATAGAATAACATATTATTTTAAATAATTTAATAAAGTTAAATATAAAAATAATATTTACATACCCTTTTGAGTATACAAAGCCACTAATATATATATATGTGTGTATAGGTATATATAATTCAGATATCAGAACCAATTTTGAATTCTGATATATGAATCACAGAATAAAATCATTTTAGGGTGAGAAGGAATAAATTCCAGAGGTCCATTATTGATTAATTAAGAGTGGACAAATTAATCTCTAGGTGTGGTTTTTGAAATAAGAACTTGTTTCCTTAAAACGAAACTTTTGTGAAAAGAATAGCTATGACTGGCATCTAAGTCTTTAGTGGCTATAATCAAGAGAAGCTGAGAAGAAGAGATCATGTGAATCTCTTTATAAGCAGTGAGATTATATATGATTACTCAAGAGAATCAAGTTGATACATTGTCTTATGCTAAAAAAGTTATGTTCAACACATTATGCTATTTAATTGGACGGTTTGAATTCCTCTCCAATTCATTTATTCTTTTGATGAATTTTATAAAGCAGAAGAAGGACAACAAAGAAACAGCAGCAATGAATGGTTTTGATTAAATACCATGTTCAACTGTCACATATTCTGTTCATTAGAATCCTAATAATTTAGTTCTATAGTTTTTAAGCTAATTGTTATGGTGAATTTACCAAAGATTAATACTTCATTGTTGAAAAAGTGATAAACATTAAACAGAGATAAAATGAGCAAATTGTATTTTCGGATTTGATACTCTAACATATAAGGTCAAAACCTCAAGTTGGTCCCAAATGTACGGGGTAGATTTTAAATTGGTCCTAAATGTTTTATTTGTTTCAGATTGGTCCTGCATATTTTCGTAATTACTCAAATTGATCCTAAACCTACTTTTGGGACACGATTTGACCTAATTTGCTAATGGTCTCAATTGGGTAGAGAAAAAAAATTAAAAGAACTTTTCAAGAGTTAACACATAGTTTCGAATTCGTCACATTCAGACTTAAAATGAAAGAAATATCAATTTCACTTATTTGACTATGAAATGAGCGACACACTTTCGGGACCCAATTTAACCTTGTTTGTTAGCGGTCCCAACTAGATAGAGAAAGTATTCATCAAAAGAAACTCGTAGCTCTGGATTCATCGTATTTAAACTTGAAATGAAATAAATATGATCACATACATATTCATTAGTTTTAAACCAATTTGAGAAATCATAAAAACAAGTAGGACCAATCTGAAACAAATGAAATATTTAGGATCAATTTGAAATCTACCCCATACATTTGGGACCAATTGAGGTTTTGACCAACATATAAAAATAACATAAATGAAAGTGGTGTTGTTTACTTCTCAATCCTATATATGTAGATGGCTAGATGATAGTGAAAGACTAGCTATAAATAAATTATTAGTCATAATCAATCACGCACTTCAAGTTAGGTTAAAAGATGCATAATATCATAGGGGATTATAGATTTCAACACAAGCAGAATTTGATTCGCTAGTTTAAAAGAAGAAGCCATGGAAACTTGAGAGCTTGCCATGTACATACATTTTAGTAAAGTAAAAAGAAAAACATCATCATTATAATCATCATAAGATAATTAAGTTGGTGAATCTGCAATGCCTTCTCTCTCCACAGAAAACAAAATATCAAGGATGTGAATCAGCTTCCATATCTGACTTCATGATGATATACAATGAATGTGACAGAAATGTGAAAATTCTTCAACATCACACTGAGAAAGAAAAACAAATCAGATTTATATATGTTTATCTCTGATTGAGAGGCATATGTGATTTATGAGTGGTCCTGGAAAGCAACATATATAATCAATCAAAGAAGTTTGGAAGGCTGAACTCAAAAATTAAGTGTCTTAGGAAAGAGACACAAGTCAAACTCAAAGCAGATTCTTAAATAAAGGATAGATCATGTAGCACACCAGACAGCAAAATTGATTATATATTAAATTCTAAATTCGAATCTTACAAAAAATTGACAGTAATTCATATATTTTTTTAGTAGTGCGCACAGCATATATATATATATATATACTAGAGGTTTTGTGTGCCCGTATGTAAAATAAATGAGGGACTAAATCGTTAACTCAGTAAAAAGGAAGGGATCAAATAATAATTTTTCTCTTATTATTAATTTTGTACTATAGTTTTAAAATGTGGACGACCAAAAAAGGGTGGAGCCATATAATATAATATATATATATATATATTCTAGAAACTAGAATGAATGGTAGGGGAAAAAATTGGTAAAAACTGAAGTATGGTTTTCTAAGTTTTAGACACTGAACTCTTCAATTGAAACATCACATAAGTGTACGCTTTAGTAATTTTCTTCAATGAAACAGAAACACATGTACACATGAACACCATAAAGACCCGAAATCTCTGTCAGAAAAGCATGCAACATTTGTTTTAATGTAAGAATCCAAAGATCATAAAATTAATAAGGTAAAATTAAAGTTGAGAAGAAGTATTTAGTAATTTGATTAAATCATCTTATTGTTTTGTAGGGCACACGTCAAGCCTATTAGTTTTTTTTTTTGGGCCGAAGNGTTCTAAATGTATGTCCCTATGTTTATTTTAACCCTTTATGTTTCAAAATATTCATATTGGTTTTGAATGTTGATAAAATGTTTGATTTTGATCTCAAACTATTAAATGTGGTCAAGATTACTTTTTCAATCTAGTTAGAATCTTCAAACAAGGTCAAATCGAGTTCCAAATATGAACATCTCATTTCATAGTTGGTCATATTTCATTCATTTCAATTTTGAATGCTGACCAATTCAGAATTATGAGTTTAGCTGAGATCGTTAACAAATGAAATCAAATCAAATTTGAAGTTGGAACGGAAAAACAAAGATTCATGAAAAATTGATTCCAAATTGACTTCTAAGCCTAATTTGACTGTGGAATAAACGACATATTTTCAAAACCCGATTTGACTGCTTCACTGATAGCCCCAACTGAATAGAAAAAATACTTTTCGAAAACAACACATAACTCTAAACTCGTCATGTTCTAACTTGAAATGGAAAAATATAACCACATTCAATGATTTAAGACCAAAATGAAACATTTCGCCAACATTCAATGTGAATCTTTTGAAATATAAACAACCAAAATGAACACCAAGGCATACATTTAAAACTAAAATAGCCCTTTTACCATTATATAATGTCAATCAAAACATTATTGATATGTATTAGGTTTCATCTAAACATAAAAACCAGCATATAAAAGGCACCAACAGCAAGCGACAACTAAATTTGCAAATCCATTTTAAAATGATTGTTGATTAATATAAATGGTGAAATAAAACTGAAATACATTTAAATGGTTGTGGTATCCTTAGCCATTAAAATATATCCTCACTTAAAATCCCTCTACACGATAAGCACCACCTTGGCCAACAATAAGGCATATAACAATCATGCGCCTTTATCCTGAACAGTGATCCAAATACTGAATCAAGAGGCCATGCATCAGTTCCAATTAGCTGCAGAGACTCAGATTAAAACTAGTGATGTAGTGCCCTGATCAGAACCACCATCTATGTTCTAACAAAGAACTGAAAAAAAATTTGACACATAAACGAGGCTCCTGAAAATTATTTCTTCTCCTCCTCATTTGGTGGCTTGTCTTCGTTCTTCTGTTGGGGCTGATTATTGACATCGACAGAGATATCAGATAGATGCATACATCACAAAGGTAATAGCACTTGTATAGAATTCTATTGATAGCACATAAAATTTGTTACTAGCGCGAACTGTTTTCAAGTGTTCTTCAATCTCAATTAGCTCATATCTTTTCAATTGTTCTTCAATCTCAATTAGCTCATATCCTTAGTAAAATGGAATGTACTATTTTTTGAAGCAGGTAAGTACTTTCAGGATCAAATCAGCATGCAAGGGTGTGTTTAAAGATTATGTTTTCATATCCAAGTGAAATCCCAAAATCCACCTAAAACTATTGTCCTCAGAAACCATTAAATAGTAACAGCAAAGCTATTCAGACAAAAAACCATCGCAAGAGAAAGGGGACCAATTTAAAGAAGTGAGCGTCAGGGAAAAATTTCAGGTTATCCATGCCGTGTTTAATTGAGATCTTTGCAAATTTTTCCAGAAAATCATGTGCCAAACTAAAATACTTTCTAAAAAAATCTTACCTCTGTCTGATTTTGCATGGAGGCTAGCAAATCTTTGACAGATGGATCATTTGGATCAACCCCAGGAAGCTGCAGATACAATGAATATTACATAAGCAAAAGCATACTGCATATCATTCATTTCATCCATTAGAAATACCAAAGTGAATAGTTACAGGATCTATTAGATTCATACGTACCGATGCAAGGATAGAAGATACAAATGACTGATCAGCCAACAATTTACTCATGTCTGACTGGTCTGCTGGGTCCTTGGAACTATCCCCTACAGACATCTTAAGAGCTTCAAGCAACAAATGACCAGAAATCAGGATACTCACCAACAAGCTTGCCTATGTCTTATATATTATAGGGTGATTTACACTTTCATCTCTTGAGAGATGTCAATATTGAGCGGCCTCCCCTTTGTTTAGAAAAATACTACTATTGCCTTCCTTTTCCCACATAGCATGAATGTGATATTTATTTGTATACATTTTTTTCAAATAGTTAACTTCTATCTTATCTAGCATTGTATTATATATAGAGAAACAAATGATATTTTACTATAAAATCCAATGTTAATGCAACTCGTAAAGTTAAAAAGGTTTATGCAATGGTTAACTAATAATTCAATCCTCTTTCTAATGTTCATTCCTCTGTAAAATGCACAAAAATGAAAATATATATCCATCCTTCTTTACTAAGCCAGAACTCGATGACATTCTCAAAAACTCCAGAGCTAGTTCACTTATTGATCAATATAATAATGTGCTATGCACAAGAATGCTATATGTGAAAGGACAGACTCACAAGTGACACATCGAGGCATACATAAATGAAGAATGCTAAAAGTAACATAATAACTTACCTAGAGCCAACTCAGGATCATCTGCAGCTGCTTCTGACATATCTGTATCTTTTACATCATGACTAATGGCAGGATCATCCATCGACATTGCAAGTGCCTGCTGTAGTAGGGCATTCTCATCATCCTGTTTTCATTTTAGAGTGAACAGAAAAAACACTACTCAGATGTCAATTAAAAAGAATGGAATCCATAAACGCACACAAACACATCTGTATATTCCATCTAGTTTAAAATAACTGAAAGAAAGGGCATTTAGAAAGATCATCTTGGTTGGTGAGTATGGAAATAAGGAGTCAAATACAGTCACAATAGCAAAGTTGCCTATGGTGACATATGATGGCGCATAAGCCAGAAGCTACAAAAGCATTTGACATCATTGGTCACTGCCAGGTAGGCGGAAGCAAGTCAAATTGTCAAAATGGTGTTGGCATGCTGCTAGCATTGCAGTATACGGTGGAAAAAGGAAAGTAGGATAAAGGCAAAATTTGGCAAGAAAATAGCCTAGACTACCTCAGGAAGGAACTGGCTCCTGAATTCCATTAAATTTTGAAAGTCTAACTGACATCTCCCGTCAAACTAAATTTATCCAGGTCCCAATGTCCTCTTTGAGAGGCTTCTAATAGAGTGCAATTAAAATCACTATAGGAGTAGCTCAAGTTCTGAATTAAATAACTATATTCCAAGCAATCCTGGAACGACCAGGCAAAACACATAGCTAAAATAATAAAGGAAACCAACCATTAAATCATTTGTCTTATTTTCAGCTTCAGAAGTGGTTGCACTGGCACGCTCAGTCATTGTTGCATCTTGCGAGCTGGCTTGCTGCTCACCTCCTTTCTCCTGTTGAGAAGCATCTTCCGCAGCCTTTTTTGCAGCTGCTTCCTGTCTGGCTCTCTCCTCTTCCATTGACACTCTCAAAGCAAGAGCCAACTCTGGGTCCAAGTTGGGGTCCACACCAAACTCAAATCCAGATACACCACTAGCCGCAGCTGCAGCAGCAGCAGCTGCAAAACCACTCCCACCTTCCCCATCACCAGTAAAAATAGGTGTACTGCCACAGAACAAGGTTATATGTTAGATCATAAGTTCTTTACATTGATCTTCAAACTTAAGATATGAACACGAGAGAGGGTGGAAAAGAAATAATAAAATAAGAATAAATTAAACCCACAAACCTAATAAGTACGTCAGGAAGGGCATTTGAACCAGATGGAACATTAACAATGTGGCTGGTATCATTATTGTTAACAGCAGCAAGAAGTGCCTCTAGCTTCTCTGTCTTGCCCTCATCTTCTTCACCAAAATTGATAATGTCAAGTGCTACACTGTTCTTCTTCAACTTTCTCCCAATCATCTCCAACATTTTCTTCTCATGCTTGACAGGACTATAAATCATTATAAGCTAATCACAGAGAATATAATATAGTTTCACTTAAAGCACAAGAAATAGTTATGCATACCTTCCAGCAAAGACAATAATTCTTTGCTGCTGCTTTTTATTTTGTCGATGCTTAAGAGCCAATTGTGCCACCTGGATGCCAGCAGCCAGGTTCATCTCACCACCTATTTCCAGTCCTAGATTGGAAACAAAAATGAATAAGCTTTTAATGAAGAACAGAAGAATCCAAGTATAACACTACTTCGGTAGAATAGGCAGCAAACTTGCTGCAATTCTTCATCAATATTCACAAAAGAGTTTAATAAGTTCCACTGCACTAGGAGGCATGGCCTAAAACAAGTGACTATACATGGCAGCTGCCAAGACCCAAAAGAAAAGAAGCTCAATTCTAATGAGCTTAGAACCAATCAAAAGTATAGATACTAGTTTCAGGGTTAGCTAAATAAATTCAGCATATTTTGGTAAGCTCTGACTTCTTTAAGATCTTCACATACGGCTTTAAAATAAATAATCCATAATTATTAAAATAACAGAAGAATGATTTTATCATAATAATTGGAGAGGAAATATTGCCATTTCTGGTATGCTTGTACCAAAACCACTTCCCAAAGACAGTAATATCCAATTAGCACTCATTTCAAACACTTTCTTTAAGTCACTACAAGATGGAAGAGTTAAATTGCAAGGTCCAAAAGAATTTTTCGAATTAAAAACTAACCATGCATGCAAGCTAATATCTTGCCCAGATCACCCGTAGGAGTGACCAAAACACGAACCCCCTTCCCAGCCATTGTCAGAACTCCCACCGTGTTTTCTGGGTTAGACTGCATAAAAATAAAAACTACATTAATCAGATTTCAAAGCCCAGGCAAATTCCGTGAAAGCATCTAAATTTAAATAATCATCAATAATACAAATAGCATCTCTGCCACAAGAATTGAGCTCAGCGTCAACGTAAGTATAAATCTATGCATCAGAAAAATTGAATAACCAATAACATATCGCATAACTCACCCCCTCTAAATCCAACAATAACAATCCAAATTTCATTTTCGCCTCAAGAATTATCCAAAAAGAGAAAGAAACAATAAGTATCAATGATTGGCTTCACCTGAGTTTTAGCACCGCAAATAAGATTAACAGCGTCTGCTTGAGTTTGAAATCGAGAAGGAGCGTAGTCCCCATTACGCATCCATTCGGAATTGTCAATACAGATCATAGTCGCCTAATCAGGAAACAATTCAATGAAAAGAAATACAGATAATATAGTAAGCAAAACCCTAATTTCTCTCGGAAAAACCCACCAAAAAAAAAATAGAAAAATGGGAAATCATCATGTTAGAGTTCGTTGAAAACGAAGCTAAGCTAACCTCGAGCACCATCGTGGGAGATTCTTCAGAAGCGAAACGTCGCAAAAGATCGAAGAAAAGCGAGAGACTTCAGAGAGAGATGAAAATGTTTCAATGTTTCGAAGAGAGAGAAAGAACTCAAGTTTACTTGCCAGAGAGGGTTACTCAGTCCGTCAATCTCCGTTAACCTAGTTTTAATCAGATGTGAGTATCAACATGAAATGATTTTCTCACTGCCAATAAACTAATGCCACGTAAGAGAATGAATCTGAAAGTTGTTTAATTGATCAGGCCCATTAAATTGTTTAGGCTTAAATGAATGGGCTTTTCTGAAAATTGGGCCCTCTCCAGGTGAACCACTTAGTTTATGTTGTACATTTTTTTTTGTTAGATTAATTTATTAATTTACTGTCTACAAAAACAAATATACAAGCAGTAGGGGTGTTCGTTGGGCGGTTTGGGCGGTTTTAAGTGGTCTTTCAAACCGAACCGCTCGCATCGGTTTAGAGAAAACTCAAACCATTCGGTTTGAAAAAAAATATCAAACCAAACC
>QANZ01023934.1:4223-15123 GCA_003254925.1 Chamaecrista fasciculata
GTAATATTATAATTATAAATTCAAGGCCTAAAATAATTATATTATCAAAATATCTTTATTTTAGGAATAATTAAATCACCAAATATTCTCCCTATTTAAAGGGGGCAAGTCGACTTGCCCATCAGGCATAACACAAAAAACCCTAGTTGATTTTCCTCCTAAGAGTTAGAGAGAGAAAATAATCCTTTGCACACACATTAGAGAATTTCAACTTTCTCTAAGAGTTAGAGAGAGAATTCGAATTTACTCTAGAATTAGGGTTTTGAGAGAAGAATAGGCAAGAAGGAGTTCTTGTGGGGGGATTCTTCTTAGCGCCACCTCTATTGCTATTTTTCAAGAAGGAGTTCTTGGAATCAGAGGTCTGTAGATTGGTCCCAGAATTCTTTTGGAGAAAATTGGAGGCTAGCACCTTGGTGGTCAAAGAAACTGTTCGTGTGGATTACTGGCAGAGGGAGAACTCTGGGAGTGGACTCCGTGGAACTCGCCCGTTCAACCGATTGATTTGAAACTCTGAGGTATAACACTAACCAAAAGTTTTAAATTCTACTAGCGGATCCGTTCGGGAATCATAGGACCTAGGTGTTTATTTGAATTTTATTTTTGCTTTCGCTGCCTTAGGCGCCTAGGATTCCCAACAGTGGTATCAGAGCCACGCTAGTTCCAGGATTTAAAACTGTATTTGTGCATGAGATGTATGAATTTTTGTGTTCTGTGTTTACCGCTTTCAATCAAATTGGTTTTACAAAGAAATCCACCGATCAGTTTTCTTAAAAAATAATCAATCTTCAGAAAAATTGTGCAAATTATATGTATGAGATACATATAAGTCGATTGGATCGAAGGAAAAATTTTTCTTGATGTTCTAGGCCAAAATCGAAAATCCTGTATAATTATAATTAAAAGTGTTTTAATTATAATAATTATATAGGTGGCTGAAAATTATTAAAATTTGGAATTTTAATATTTTTGGGGGTCAATATTTATAAATTCTTGAATGAGATTCATGGTATTTATAATTATTGACAAAAGGCCTAATCTCAAGAAAAGGCATGTTAAAATTGCACAGACCTAAATTAAAACACAATTTTAAAAGAGTTTTAATTTGTGTGTTTTGTTACCGTGTTTGACAATAATATATGAAGTGTTCATATTTGTATTGTATGGTGTTGGATATGGCTCTAGGAGGTTTTTTTTGGTAAATACGGCCTGCGTGTCGTCTCCCTCTACTCTGGATGTAAAATTTAAATTTCTGTTTATACCTCAATGTAACTGGGGTTTATTCACGTGTAATTTTTATTTTTCCTTTTAGAAAGGTTCTCTCATTGGCTTGGGAGAACTCTAGGGTAGATGGGCCATATCTAAACACGGTTTTTTTTATGCATTTAGATGTATGAGATGCGCTAGATGTATGGTTTTAGGGCTGCGATTTTAACATGCTATTTATTTATTTTTGCGCTATTACGTATGCGATACGGGCGTGGGGTTTTGTATGAGATACAAAATCCAGGCACATGTTTGTATGTATGAGATACATGGGGGAGCAAACATGGCGCATGACTCGTTTAATTTTAAAATCAGGGTTTTTTAAAATTAAAAAGTCGGAACCTTATTTTAATTAATTTTAAAATAATTCAAACCCTTTTAGTAAATTTAAGTAATTAATGCCATCGCTAAAACGCCCTGCCAAAATCTTGTTCATCGTAGAGCGGTGATCGCCTCCGCGACACGTATCTACCTTGACCTTGAGGAAGCACGGGTGAATGGGATTTTCAACACGATGCCTGTTGAAATCTTGGTACCTTTGAATACGGTGATCGCCTCCGCGACACGTGTTGCAGTTGGGCCTTGATGATATGGGGGTTGGCCCATTGGGCCTCATTGTTTTGAATTTAGCCATTCACATGTTTTACCGAGTGACTTAATGGGGTTATCAAAACGGTTTTGGACCCCAAGGCATTAGATGGGATAAACATGCCCTATCATGAGATGATAGTAGTCCCATAAAGATCTAAGAGTCACATGAGATGTGATTGGTAAGAGTTACCTACCTAAATAGCTAAAGGGTGCATGATCGCCTCCGCGACGGTAAACTTTAGTGAAATATGGATCTTAGCCACCAACTAATAAATTTCACTGGGTTTTATAAAATGGTGGATACACTTTTATTTCCTGCTAATTAAAGCTTTTCATATCTTAATTGTAGAAATGGCAACGAACGTTCAAACACTATCACTGCGATCTGTCCTTGAGAAGGACAAGTTGACTGGGACTAACTTCCTTGACTGGTATCGTAATTTGAGAATAGTTCTCACCCAGGAAAGGAAGCTCTATGTCCTAGAGAACCCCATCCCTGAACAGCCTGCTGCTAACGCTCCAAGAGCTCAGAGAGATGCTTATGAGAAGCATCAAAGTGACTCTGTGGACGTTGCCTGTCTTATGCTGGTAACCATGGTTCCCGAGATCCAAAAGAACTTGGAGAACAAAGGGGCATATGAGATAATAACACATCTCAGGGAAATGTTCCAAGTACAGGCAAGGCAAGAGAGATATGAGACAGCAAAGGCTCTATACTCTTGCAAGATGGCAGAAGGTCAATCTGTTAGTGCCCACGTCTTGAAGATGCAGGGGTACATAGATCACCTTGCCAGGCTGGGTTTTCCCATTGTGCCAGAGCTAGCGACGGATTTGATCCTGCATTCGCTACCTCGCAGTTATGACCAGTTCATACTGAATTTCAACATGAATGGCATGGAGAAAACTATTTCTGAACTGCATGGGATGCTAAAGACTGCTGAGGTGTCCATTAAGAAGGCGCCTAGCACTGTCTTACTAGTTCAGGATAAGGGAAAGGGTAAGGGCAAAGGAAAGAGGAAAGGGGATGCTGAGGTTAGTGGGACTAAGCCTGCAGCAAAACCTAACCCACCGCCTGCCAAGAAGGCAAAGCCCAACAAGGAGACAGTTTGTTTCTTCTGCCAGAAGCCAGAAACTGTAAGCTGTTCTTGGAAGATCTGAAGAAGAAGAAGAAGAAGAGCGAAGCCTCTACTTCAGGTATCTATGTTATAGGTGTTCACTTGTCTACTCCTACTACTTGGGTATTGGATACCGCTTGTGGTTCTCACATATGTACTAATGTGCAGGGGTTGAGAAGAAGTAGAAAGCTGAATAGGGGCGAGGTGGACCTACGTGTGGGCAATGGATCAAGAGTTGCTGCTGTTGCTGTAGGAACATTCGAGCTAGTTTTGCCCACTGGGCTTATATTCTTTTTGAACAATTGTTATTATGTACCATCTCTTAGTTCTAACATTATTTCTCTTTCTTATTTGGATAAGGAAGGATTTGTTTGTGTGAATGGGAATGGTAGATGTTCTATTTATAAGAATGAGGTGTTATATGCTTATGGTGATTTGCATGATAACCACTATGTCTTAAAATTGGAACAAAGACATAATAATAACGAAATCTATAACATTGATACGAAAAGGATTAAGACTGGCGAGCCTAATCCTACATACCTTTGGCATTGTCGTTTAGGCCATATAAACGAGAAACGCCTTGAGAAGCTCCACAAAGATGGACTTCTAAGCTCATTTTATTTTGAATAATATGATGCTTGCGAATCTTGTCTACTTGGTAAGATGACAAAGGCGCCTTTCACTGGCCGCAGTGAAAGGGCAACTAACTTGTTGGGGATCATACATAGTGATGTATGTGGACCCATGAGTATCAGTGCCAGAGGAGGTTACTCCTACTTCATTACGTTCACTGACGACTTCAGTAGATATGGGTATATCTACTTGATGAAGCATAAGTCAGAGTCTTTTGACATGTTCAAAAGATTTCAGAATGAAGTTGAGAACCAGCTTGACAAGAAAATCAAGATCCTACGATCAGATCGAGGAGGCGAGTATTTGAGTCAAGACTTCATTGATCATCTTAGTAGTTGTGGGATAGTCTCACAACTGACTCCACCTGGAACACCACAGTGGAATGGTGTGTCTGAGAGGAGGAATCGAACTCTATTAGATATGGTTCGGTCTATGATGAGTCAAACCGATCTTCCGCCATCCTTTTGGGGGTACGCTTTAGAAGCTGCCGCTTTCACACTTAACCGTGTTCCGTCTAAGGCTGTTGAGAAGACACCATATGAGATATGGAATGGGAGGAGTCCCATTATGTCTTACCTCAAGGTTTGGGGATGTGAAGTTTACGTTAAGCAACAAGCTAACGATAAACTATCTCCCAAATCCCTCAAGTGTCTGTTTGTAGGATACCCCAAGGAAACAAGGGGATACTATGTCTACTACCCAGCTGACAACAAAGTGTTTGTAGTCAGGAGTGGATACTTCTTGGAGAAGGATCTAGTTTCCAAAAGAAACAGTGGGAGTAAGATAGAGCTAGAAGAAGTTCAAGCTCCACAAGACACGTCAGAGGCGCAGACGGAAACTGGAGAAGTTCCGCAAGATGTTGGGGAAGCTACTCCACAACCACAAGGACCACGAAGGTCTGATAGAACACGTTTCCAGCCAGAGAGATACTACGGATTTCTCGTGACTGAAAACAAGGATGTGTTGCTCACAGAGCGTGGTGAACCCACCACCTATCAAGAGGCCATCGTAGATCCCAACTCAGAAAAATGGGTTGAAGCCATGAAGGCTGAGATGCAATCTATGTACGACAACAAGGTGTGGACCTTGGTCGCTCCACCTGAAGGGGTAAAACCCGTTGCGTGCAAGTGGGTTTTCAAGGAGAAAACTGACATGGATGGCAACGTTAACGTCTTCAAGGCCAGGCTAGTTGCAAAGGGATTTACGCAACGTCATGGTATAGACTATGACGAAACGTTTTCGCCTGTCGCAATGGCCAAGTCCATTAGGATCCTCCTTGCCATACCTGCATATTATGACTATGAGATATGGCAAATGGATGTCAAAAGAGCATTCCTTAACGGAAGGCTGCCCGAGGATGTGTATATGATACAGCCTGAGGGGTTTGTATGTCCAGAGCACCAGAGATGGTGTGCAAGCTTCAGAGATCCATTTATGGATTGAAGCAAGCATCCAGGAGTTGGAATCACCGTTTTGACAAAGTAGTCAAAGAGTTTGGCTTCTTGCAAAACCCGGACGAACCTTGTGTTTACAAGAAGGTTAGTGGCAGTACTATCGTATTCTTGGTACTGTATGTCGATGACATACTACTCATTGGAAACGATGTTCCAACCTTAGAGATTATAAAATCCTGGTTAGGGAAATCTTTCTCAATGAAGGACTTGGGAGAAGCTGTCTATATCCTTGGCATTAAGATCTATAGGGATAGATCTAGGAGGCTTCACGGATTGAGTCAGAGTACATACTTGGATAAGGTATTGAAGAGGTTCAATATGCAGGAATCCAAGAAGGGATTCGTCCCAATAAACCATGGACTGACTTTGAGCAAGAAACAGTGTCCGAAGACACTTGTTGAGCGAAAGCGCATGAGTGGAATTCTATATGCCTCGGCCATAGGATCCATCATGTATGTCATGTTATGTACTCGACCGGATGTGTCATTTGCCCTGAGTATGACGAGCCGATTCCAACAAGACCCTGGTGAGGATCATTGGATCGTTGTCAAGAATATCCTTAAGTACTTAAGAAGGACTAAGGATGAGTTCTTGGTGTACGGTGGAACTGATGAGGAGCTCTGTGTAAGGGGTTACACAGATGCTAGTTTCCAAACCGACCATGATGACTTTAAATCGCAGTCAGGATATGTGTTTCTCCTGAACGGTGGCAGCGTGAGCTGGAAGAGTTCCAAGTAGAGCACGATTGCTGATTCTACAATGGAGTCCGAGTATATTGCGGCATCGGATGCGGCAAAGGAGGCTGTGTGGATTAGAAAGTTCATCTCCGAGCTTGGGGTGGTTCCGACCATTTCTGATCCCGTAACCCTGTATTGTGACAATAGTGGCGCTATTGCACAAGCCAAGGAGCCACGGTCCCACCAGAGGACCAAACATATACTCAGACGTTTTCACCTTGTCAGGGAGATGATTGACAGAGGTGATGTAAAGATATGCAAGGTAGCAGGCGAGGACACCGTTGCTGATCCTCTGACTAAACCTCTTGCAAGGGTCATACATGAACGCCATGTATCGTCGATGGGGATTAGACACATTGATCAGTGAACCTAGAGTAGGAAGAGCTAGATCAATGATTGTACCCTAGTGCAAGTGGGAGTTGTCATCAGCTTGCCTCTCCTAGTACGCCTGTAGCGATGCCTTAGACCTGAGGTCATCATTATTCCGGCATTACAGTTGTCAGACTTTGGCTTACTCTAACGCTATTCGTAACAGGATAGTTATAAGGGCTAAGTACGGGTTTGGTTGATTGCATTGCTGTGGAATGTGGATTGACCAAAATGGGATTTTGTCCCTCATCAGATGAGAGATATCTAACTGGCGCCCTCGATGAGTCTGTCCAGGAAAAGGAGTGGCCACTCAGGAATTGGGACTTACTCAGGGAATCGAGAAAGTTGTGGTTTGGATTATGGATGACTTTCCTATGCCTAATCCATGACTAAGATATCGTAGGACAATCGGATCTCTGACACGGAGGTACTGAGGTTAAGTCGTTTTAGTAAAAACGATAACTCACGTGTTTTGGGTAGTTGTGATGGCTTGCTAGAGTCCGCTCACAACTTGTAGGTCATGGGGATGCCCTGCTGCCAACTTCATGTGGGGCCTGCTGGGTCACACACGAGCAGGAACTGAACACCATTTGAAAGGGACACGAATTAGGGTTAATTCGTGGGTCACGCGAGTGACACGATTTAAGACACAGAGGAAATGTCTGGGACATTATGTCTTGTCTTAATTAATCTACAGATGACATATTTAGATTTGTGGGACAAATTTAAATATAAATAATTGTTTATATAATTAATGAGATTAATTATTGACAATTTAAATATTAGGAAAATAATTCAGATAATGTTCCTAAGAGTTAGGAAATTATTGAACTATAAAATTCCTAAATAATATAAAGAGGGTGGCGCCTCTAAGGAATTATTTGGATAAATAAAATTGTTTTATTAATTCAAATAATATATTTGAATTCAAAAGATTTGATGGAGATTTCAAAATATTTGAATTCAAAGGATTTGGTGAAGATCTCATCTCAGAATCTTTGGTGAATCAAAAAATAAGGAAGTTTTTGATTTATAAAATTCCAAGGATAATTTGAGAGGGGGATGGCGCATCTTGGTGGGTCCCATTGGGAGATTTGATCTCTCAATTTGATTCTCCAAGATTGCAATTTGAATTTAAATATAATATTAAGGTAATATTATAATTATAAATTCAAGTCTTAAAATAATTATATTATCAGAATATCTTTATTTTAGGAATATTTAAATCACCAAATATTCTCTCTATTTAAATGGGACAAGTCGACTTGCCCATTAAGCTAATGCTAGAAACCCTAGTTTGATTTTCCTCTTAAGAGTTAGTGAGAGAAAAATTCCTTTGCACACACACAAGAGAAAGTCGACTTTCTCTAAGAGTTAGAGAGAGATTTCGATTTTGCTCTAAAGTTAGGGTTTTGAGAGAAGAATAGGCAAGAAGGAGTTCTTGTGGGGGGATTCTTCTAGCGCCACCTCAGTTGCTGATTCAAGAAGGAGTTCTTGAAGTCAGAGGTCTGTAGATTGGTCCTTAATTCTTTTGGAGAAAAGAATTGGAGGCTAGCACCTCGGTGTTCAAGGAAACTGTTCGTGTGGATTACTGGCAGAGGGAGTACTCTGGGAGTGGACTCCGTGGAACTCGCCCCGTTCAACCATCGATTTGAAACTCTGAGGTATAACACTAACCAAAAGTTTTAAATTCTGCTAGCGGATCCGTTTGGGAATCATAGGACCTAGGCGTTTTATTTTTGCTTCCGCTACCTTAGGCGCCTAGGATTCCCAACACTTAATGCCTATAATGTAGGCAGCTTCTCAGTCCTTCATTGAAAAAGATTTCAAAACCAATATTCACAATCTCTAAGGCTGGAATATTATTTCCAATGCGCAATATGTCATTGACATATAGCACCAAGAACACAATTGTGCTCCCACTAACCTTCTTGTGAACACAAGGTTCATCAGGGTTTTGTAAGAAGCCAAACTTCTTTGACTACCTCATCAAAACGATGATTCCAACTCTGCGATGCTCGCTTCAATCCACAAATGGATTTCCAAAGCTTGCACACCTCTACTGGTTCCTCAGGACATACAAACCCCTCAGGTTGTGTTACGTACAAATCCTAGGGCAGCCTTCCTCTAAGGAATGTTGTTTTGACATCCATTTGCCATATCTCATATTCATAATATGTGGCTATGGTAAGCAAGATCCTAATGGTATCGACCGTTGCAACTGGGGAACACGTTTCGTCATCCCATGACGTAGAGTAAACCCTTTTGCAACCAGCCTCGCCTTGAAGACGTTGATATTGCCATCCATGTCTGTTTTCTTCTTGAAAACCCACCTGCACCCTACGGGTTTTACCCCTTCGGGTGGAGCGACCAAGGTCCATACCTTGTTGTCGTACATAGATTGCATCTCAGCCTTCATGGCTTCAACCCATTTCTTAGAGTTGAGATCCACGATAGCTTGTTGATAGGTGGTGGGCTCACCATGCTCCATGAGCAACACATCCCTGCTCTCAATGACCAAAGATCCCCATCTTTGAAATTGAGAACGTGTTCTATCAGAACTTCGTTGTCTTTGTGTTATTAGAGGAGCTTCCACAACACCTTGTGGTTCTTCTCTAGTTTCCGTCTGTGCCGCTGAAGTGATTTGTGGATCTTGAACTCCTTCAAGATCTCCCTTACTCCCACTGTTTCTTTTGGAAACAAGATCCTTCTCTAAGAAGATCAACTTCTGACTACAAACTCTTTGTTGTCAGATGGGCAGTAGACATAGTATCCCCTAGTTTCCTTGGGGTACCCAACAAGCACCTTTTGGGAGATAGTTTATCGTTTGCTTAACGTAAACTGCACATCCCAAATTTTGAGATAAGACACTATGGGATTCTTCCCATCCATATCTCATATGGTGTCTTCTCAACTACCTTAGACGGAACACGGTTAAGTGTGAACGCGGCAGCTTCTAAAGCGTATCCTCAAAAGGATCGCGGAAGATCAGTTTGACTCATCATAGACCGAACCATATCAAATAGAGTTCGATTCCTCTCGGAAACACCATCCCCATGGGGTTTCAGAAGGGGCAAGTCGTGAGACCATCTCACAGCTTCTAAAATGATCAACAAATTCTTGACTCAAATACTCGTCCTTTCGATCGGATCGAAAGACCTTGATTTTCTTGTCAAGTCAGTTCTCTACTTCACTTTGAAATCTCTATTTCAAAAGACTCCGACTTATGCTTTAATAGGTAGCCCAAGTCAAACCTATTAAAGCAGCTAGTAAGAGTAACCACCTTCAGCTTGGGTACTCATGGGTCCACATACATCACTATGTATGATCCCCATTAAGTCAGATGCCCTCTTACTGTGGTCACTGAAAAGCACCTTTGTCATTTTTCCAAGTAAGCGAGATTTGCAAGCATCATATGATTGAAAATCAAATGAGCTTAGAAGTCCATCTCTATGGAGCTTCTCTAGGTGTTTCTCGTTTATATGGCCTAAACGACAATGCCAAAGGTATATAGGATTAGATTCGCTAATCTCAATCCTTTTCGTATCGGTGTTATAGATATTGTTATCGTGTTAACGTTCAAATTTCAAGATGCAATGTTTATTTTGCTAATCACATAAGCAAATAAACATCATCTTTATGAATTGAACACCATTCTTTTCAGTTAACATATGCAAAACCTTCCTTATCAAATAAGAAATAGAGAAGCATTGTTTAAACTTTAAAAAGGCACATGATATCAATAAAATAAGCCCAGAGGCCTATACAAGCTCGCATGTTCCCACATCAATAGCAGCAACACTTGCTCTATTGCCCACTTGTAGGTCCATCTCGCTTCTGTCCAGCATTCTACTGTCTCTAAGACCCTTCACATCAAATGTGAAAACCACATGCTGTATCTAATACCCAAGTGGTTATAGTAGACAAGTGAACGTCTATAACGAAGATACCAGAAGTAGAGATCTCATCTCTCTTTTATTCTTTTGATCTTCCAAATACAATTTGCAATTTCTCAAAAGGAAAATTGCATCCTTTGAAAGCCTTGCTTCTTGGCAGGTAGTGGGTTAGGCTCAGCCGCTGGCTTGGTCACACCAACCACGGCGTCTCCTTTCCTCTTTCCTTTGCCCTTCCCTTTCCCTTACTTTGGAACGTTTCCTTGAGATGTGTGATCATCTCAACAGCCGACAATATTCCCTTGTTCAACTCTTGAACTATTGTGGCTAGCATCAGGCAAGCGACGTCCACAGAGTCATTGAAGTGCTTCTCTAAGCAGCTCTCTATGCTCTTGGAGCGTCCTTGGCATGCTCTTCAGGGGAGGGAACTCTAGGACACAAAATTTCCTTGGTTGGGTGAGAACAAATCTCATATTACAAAACCAATCTAGGAAGTTAGCAGCTTCCTTCGTTGGGTTGAGAACAATTCTCAATTACGATACCAGTTAAGGAATTTTTGTCCTAGTCATCTGTTGGGAAATCACAGAGGGAGCGCAGCGGAAGAAATTTAAAATTTTGGACTAAAACGCAAATAAAACTAAAAGCTAACTCTGTGATTCCTTCCAGGATCCACTAACTATGTTTATACTAAGTAAGAAAAGATGTTTACCTAGTTTTGATCGGTGACTTATCGTATTCGCGAATTTGAGAAGTCCACAGAGTGTCCTTCCTCTACCAGTAATCCACACGAGCAGTTTGGCAGATGCCTAGGTGCTAGCCTCCTTCACTTCTTCCCAAGTGAA
>QANZ01023943.1:0-14978 GCA_003254925.1 Chamaecrista fasciculata
GCCGTGTCGTGTCGCGTAATTTTGAGAGTCTAGCGTGTCGTTGTATCCGTGTCCGTGTCGTGTCCCGTGTCCGTGTCAGTGTCAGTGCTTTCTAAATTGAATGTCATCTCTACCATGAATGAAGTTAGGCCTTGTTGACCTTTGGTGCATTGTATGGGGGAGTGGATCATCTCCATTAATATTTCTGTCCATTATCCTCCATTATTTTTCATCCTAGCCATCCAAACAATCCAATGATTTCAGAGAATGCCACGTCACATTTGCAATTTTTTTAACCAAATTGAAAATGAAACACACGGACTCATCGCTTCCTTTGCTCCCTTCTTCTTCTTCTTCCCCAGCATCCTCACAGTCACAATTTTAATATTGACCATCATCACACACATTTGTTAATTAGAAATTAATTAATTAAGGAGAGCAAAATCTTCACAAACAGGACTTTTAATTCATTTCAACAATTGGATTCATTTCATGTTTTCGAAAGAGAGCATCGATCGATTCTAATTCTGATTCTAAAAAAGCACAGGATCAGATAAAGAAAGAAAGAAAGACGTCTAGCTATATATACAATAAAATTGGGAAAGTCACAAAGCTTTTTCAGAAGGCTAAAATCCTATTTTGGTCCCTCAGTTATGCTCCTTGTTCCAAATAAGTCCCCCAGTTATTTTTTGTTCCATATTTGTCCCCCAGTTATGCAAAACTTGAAAAAGTTGGTCCATCCATTTTTCCGTTAAAAAAAGAGGAAAAATAAACTTTCATCTCCAAAAGTTTTATTTTCTTATATTAAGGTTCTTTTCTTTTTATAATAGGATCAAAACATAAGAAAATGAAGTAAATTAAGATTTTAAGTAAATTTACCCAAAAACACAAAATAAATATCTCTCTCTCTGATTCCCTCTCTCTCTCTCTCTCTCTCTCTCTCTCTCTCTCTCTCTCCGGCGTGACGAACTTGCCGGCGCCGATGCCGAAATGGCCGGATTCTGGGCAAAACTTCCGTTGATTCTACTTAAAATCTTAATTTACTTCATTTTCTTATGTTTTGATCCTATTATAAAAAGAAAATGACCTTAATATAACAAAATAAAACTTTTGGAGATGAAAGTTTATTTTTCCTCTTTTTTTAACAGAAAAATGGATGGACCAACTTTTTCAAGTTTTGCATAACTGGGGGACAAATATGGAACAAAAAATAACTGGGGAACCTATTTGGAACAAGGAGCATAACTGAGGGACCAAAATAGGACTTTGGCCTTTTCAAAATGTTTCTACTTTCTATTCCTTTTCCTTTTGTTCTTTTGGTTTAAATTTCTAACAAAAGCATTTCACATTGTTCAGACGGACAAAGCCTCACTTCTGGCAAAAGTCGTGCAACGAGTGAGAGAGCTGAAGCAGCAAACCTCCGAAAATGACTGAAATCAAAACCATTCCTTCCGAGACCGACGAAATCACGGTGCTCTCAAAGCAGAAATGACAACGCTCGGAGGAAGAACTCGAAACGTTCTCATCGTCGCCGCCGATAAAGACCACAGCGTCGAATCCATCCATTTCCTTCGGAACGCCTTAAAATTGTGATTGTGAGGATGATGGGGAAGAAGAAGAAGACGAAGACGAACGACGGCAAAGGCGGAGAGGAAGACGAAGATGTGAATTTTCGTAAGGGAGAGGAAAGGGAGCAAAGGAAGCGATGAGTCCATGTGTTTCATTTTCAATTTGGTTAAAAAATTTGCAAATGTGATGTGACACTCTAAAACCATTGGATTGTTTGGATGGCTAAGATAAAAAGTAATGGAGTATAATGGACAGAAATATTAATGGAGATGATCCACTCTCCATTGTATACATCTATGGAAGAGTCTAGTCGAGTTATAAGTAGACCTATTGAAAAAATCTCAAGAGAAAGAAAACAACACCAAAATAGTTTCTGTTGGAGGTCGCATGCACTCGCTCATGTGGCTCAAAAGAGGCTACATGTGGTATTATTTTATTTATGTCTCACATAAATTAGATGAGCACTTTGAACTTCTCCCCTCTTTTTTAAATAGGAGTGCTCTTTCACTATTTCAATTGTTTATTTCATTTATTGAAAATTCTATTAACGAAGTTGATGTTCATAATATATGTGCCATCATCCCTACAAGTTGTTGATTGCCTTACAAAAGTCTTTGACACTGGACCAGTTTGAAAAGCATAGGGATAAACTTGAATTGTGTAGAGTACCATCTAATTTAAAAAGGAGAGTTAGGATAGATGGATAATTAAGTCTTGATTGTAAAATGTCAATATCATCTCATGCAATTCTTTCATGTACACCTGTGACGCTAGCATCAATTCTTTCTGTCTCTGTAACAGAAATTTGTTATTGATTGATTATATAAAGTTCACAGTTGATCCTTCCAGACTTTTCATTTTCGGTGGCTTTCTATATAGATTTGGTTTATTTAATTCTACAATATTTACATATAATTCCACAATATTTACATATATTTACATATAATAGCGAAAGGTTGGCCCAGTTGGTAAGGAGTCGACTCATAACCTATAAAGTCGTGAGTTCGATTACCACTAATGATATGAGAACCTTGTTGGTAGGCGATCTGTAAGTACCTCTGAAAGCGCTCAAAGAGCCTGGAGGTCTACCCTGCTTTTAGTGAGCCCCCGGGCTCAACTCACCTAAATATTTTAGGCACAAAAGGAAAAACAAGACCAAATATATTTTCATTCATAATTATATATATTAAATTACTTGATTAGTATAAATATTAATAAAAATAATAATTAATTTAAATCTATTTAAGTTTTAATAAAACAAATTCAACATTTTGAATTTTTTCTTTAATTTATAATATATTTAATAATATATTTATTAATAAGTAGTCAAAAGTTATAAAGAATTTTAAATAATTTCTTATTAGTTCTTATTTTTATATTAAGAAGTATAAAATTCTAAAAACAATACTCTAGAAGTTATTTGACTTTTTTTAATATAAAAAATAAATTATCTTTAAAAAAAGAATTTGAAATTCAAAAATATGAAAATAAAATTAATTTGCTTTTAATTCATGCAAAATTCTCTTAAGATATTCCTACTCTCCTTATTTATCAAATCAAATCTTATAAAATTCTAAAAACAATATTTTAGAAGTTATTTGACTTTTTTTAATATAAAAAATAAATTATCTTTAAAAAGGAATTTGAAATTCAAAAATTTGAAATTAAAATTAATTTACTTTTAATTCATGCAAAATTCTCTTAAGATATTCCTACTCTCCTTATTTATCAAATCAAATCTATTAAAATTCTAAAAACAATATTTTAGAAGTTATTTGACTTTTTTTAATATAAAAAATAAATTATCTTTAAAAAGGAATTTGAAATTCAAAAATTTGAAATTAAAATTAATTTACTTTTAATTCATGCAAAATTCTCTTAAGATATTCCTACTCTCCTTATTTATCAAATCAAATCTATATATCTTTACAAAAAAAAATCAAATATATATATATATATATATATATACTTTCATTGGACCAATTTTTATTTATTTTGGGTAGAAATTTGACCAATCTTTGTTAAACACCAAAGTTCACAGGTAATCGCAGTTCTACCACATTGCTTGTAACTTGTAAGCTGATTTCAAATCCCAAAGGCAACATCACTTCTTTCACACAAAGCAGACAAGCCTTGCATTCGCTTGTTCAGGTTCTCTCTTTTCTTCGCGTATATCTTTGTTTCCGTCTTCGTTTTGTTCTTCTCGAACAATATGTGTTTCGCCCGATCGGAGTTTTTATCTGATTAGATCGACTTTGGGTAGTTATAATTATAGGTTTTTTTTCGCTACAATTATCTTTGGGAAAGTTTGGTCTGATTTCAATTGGGGTTTATGCTTTTTTCCGTATGCTACAGGAAAAGTAAGAAACCAAGGTAAATGGGTTGTTGAGTTTGATTGGGTTTAAACTTCTTGATAATAGCTTTGGTCAGTAAAATTTGACTGGAGATTGTACCTAATCGAGAGCGTGCATATGGATTTCTGAGCAGTTAGCCCTAAAAAATTTTTGAAGTGATTGCTGTACTTGCATTTGCCTTACGTATATCTAAATCTACTTAAATGTATTAGGGCACAATTTACTATCTGCAGTTTTCATAGAGACTGGTATTTGATCTGTCTGACATTCTTTGTTTGGAATTTGGGTGAATCATTTTGATTTACTGCTTGGATAGTTTGTTACATTCAGGGACTGGTTTTGACTATAATCTTGTTGTGGAGCTTATTGGAGATGAGTCAAAAGGGTTTAATTTATAGCTTTGTTGCAAAAGGGACTGTTGTATTAGCTGAGCACACATCATATACAGGAAATTTCAGTACCATAGCTGTTCAGTGCTTGCAGAAGCTGCCTTCAAATAGCAGCAAATACACATACTCATGTGATGGGCATACATTTAACTTCCTCTTAGACAATGGATTCGGTATTCACTATTTTTAGTTGTTATTATGTATTATTTAGATTTGTTTGTATGTCTGTGTCTAGTATCATTTCTCTGCAATGCAGTTTTTCTTGTTGTTGCTGATGAATCTGTTGGACGGAGTGTTCCTTTTGTCTTTCTTGAACGGGTGAAGGATGACTTTAAACAGCGCTATGGTGCAAGCATAAATGATGAAGGTGCCCATCCACTTGCTGATGATGATGACGACGACGATTTATTTGCAGACAGATTTAGCATTGCATATAATCTAGACAGAGAATTTGGGTTTGTATATGCTTGATCTTGTTTCAGATTTAAGTTTGTTGCTTGTTAGCTTCGTAACAATTTGGTATTTTAGCTGCTTTTTACTCTTTTTGATCTTGTGTAAGTTTTTTTATCTTGTACACAGGCCAAGACTTAAGGAGCACATGCAGTATTGCATGAACCATCCTGAAGAAATGAGCAAACTATCAAAATTGAAGGCTCAAATAACGGAGGTGAAGGGGATAATGATAGACAATATTGAGAAGGTATAAACTTAGTTTGTTAATGCTCACGCACATATATAAAGTTGTTTTTTTGAGCTTCTATAGTTATATAAATAATGGTCCTAGATTCGTTGCTACCATATGTGGTCAGTTATGGTTCTATACTTCTTGCTAATAAATGACACTGTGCTGTCTGATTACAACTTTTCTTTAACATGAAGCAAGGATTTTACCAGAATATTATTTGGGTGGAATGTTTTTTTTTTTTGGAACAAGGGTGGAATGTTATTTATGTATTCATTAATCATTTTTTATTTAATATATGAACTATTAAAAAATTACCTTAGTGCAATTATAGGTTCAATCAAGTATTATGATTATTAAATACTAGTATTACTATTAGGTGTGTTTTTAGTAGGGAGCATTGAACATAGTATTGGGGTCTTTTTTTTTTAAAAAATATTATTTCATCAGTCAAAGTTGTTTCTAGATGTGCTGAATTGTAAGGATAGTATTTGTTATTTTCACCTTTATTTGTGAAGCGTCTACTCTATGCTTTCTGGTTATGTTCAGTGTTTGCAAATGTCACTTACAAATAAATATCTTGAAAGCTCGGAGTTCTTTTTATTTTAGAACTTTGTATACAAAGTTTTTAAACCGTTATTTTTTTCAAAGAATTTGTCTAGTTTTAGTGTTCTACATAACTGAAATTCGGTTGGTAGCTATGACGGACAAACACTGACATTTGTACACACCACAACATGTGCACAGATATAGACAAGTTGGCACATCATTCCATATTCTGAACATCTTACACTGGTATTTTCTAAAAGGGGATCCACTAAATCTAAATTTATTAATTAAACTATATTATCCAATATATCCTTCTACTATAAAGAGAGAGAGAGAGAGAGGAAATAAATTTTTTTATCTTGTCAAGATAAGGTTTCTCTTCTAGCTTCTGATTTCTCATTCTACATTATTTTAGGGTCTTGGGGTCATTTGCATCTGATCTGAGTCATCTTTGGTGCATTTTAACCTGCATTTGACATGTGTCTGATTTGAAAGAAAAAATAGTTATATATATTGTGACACCTTTGGACACATTTGATCATGCGTTAGCAGTGTGTAATGCTGACGGTGTTGGCACATGATAGGCTTGAAAGTAGATGTTTTATTGATTTGTAGGTTGGTGGGTAATTCAACTTAAAGAGGCCTTTTTTCTTTGCTTCCTCTTATTTCTGGTTTAGATAGCATTGCAGTTGTTAGGGTTGTGTCTTGGATCAAATTTTATTAACTGTGATTTTATACAGTTCAAGCACCTCCTTTTTGGCTGAAGATACCTGTTTACTTCTTAACTAAGCATCCCCTTGGCCTAGGGTTGCCGAATTGAACTCCTACTCTCTTGCCACCCTTGGTTTATACTTGAGCGTACAACCAATGGATGGAATACTAATGGTCGTCCCCTACCTAATCATGAATATCCACTCGGACTAGAGTTAGAAAAGCCTATGCTATTGAGCAGTCACATCTAGGAAATCACATGCAAATCCATGCATACATAATGTCAAGAAATGCCATATATTATACTTTCCAGATATTACCTCAGCAATGATCTCACAGTGATGTATACGAGTCATATGAGTCCATATCTTTACATTCCATCACTCCAAAGTCTACAATAAGTGATAATCCCATTTCATTATTTCATTTGTGGATACTTTAAATCCTGTCATATACCAACATGTTATGGATTAACATTCAGTATGATTACACATATCATCACCTAATATCTCTCCCGTTGGCTCGTTTTGAAATAAATTACATTCCCCAAGGGAACATCTCAAGAGCCGGGATTTAATCCATCTCTACTTCCATGTAAAGACACAGGGGATAGTCTAATACTAAGAAAAAAGTTAAAATAAAAGAAAGAAAAAGAGGGGTTTGATTTTAATGCGTTGTTGTCAAGATTGTGACCTTCCAAAATCCCCCTCCCTCCAGAAAATAAATCCTGATCCTAGGTGGTCAGAATCAACCAGGACCGCAATGCAGATCATAGAATCATAGATCACACAATCTCATGCAGTCCTCCAAAACATGTTTGTCTTATATGTTGAAAATGAAAGCCAGAATAAAGTGTTCTGGCAATTGAGTTTGCCCAAATTGAAAATAACCTGCTGAAAGCATGTCCCAAACCCTTCTCTTGCTTCTGTTGTTCTGCTCACACATCCTACAAGCTGCACCTTGTTCTTCATTTCGTATTTGCATCTTTGCTTTTGATTTTCCCATTGTCATAGCAAAGTTTTCTGCTTCTCTCACGAACCAAAAATGATAATATTGGAGTGAGGCAATAGGGATGAGTCAACGCTCAAGGTTTTGGTGAAGTCTTTCTATTATTTTACACTACTCTTTGTGTCGTATGATGAAATTGATTGGTTTTGCTAATTGTTTCTTTATGTTGTTTGAGAATTGCAAGAAAAGGTGACCGAGATGTTATTGTTGAAACTAATTTTTATTTATGATTTAATTTTGTGAGATTTAACCCTTAATGCTTTTAAGTATGAGATTAATGATTTATTATTGATACTTTGAGTTTTGAATAATAATATTATGTTCATATGTAATATATAGATGTATATATATTATCTGTTTGATAGAGAGTAGGATATTACAATCCTCACTCAATCCTATTTAAGGTATTGATCTTGACTACCTTGTAATACATGTAGTAAGGGGTTGCACAAAACGCATGATTTAATGTAACCATCACTGACTATTCTAACAAGCTTTCTGATTTAGCTTCATTGTTGGGGAAATTGTAGAGAACTCGACTTAGCTAGAGTTGTATGCTATCCAATCTAATTAGGACATGAAATGTGGAGAAAATTTTGAAAGACTCAACCAGATGTTATTGTATTGTGAAAAAGAAAAATTACTTGTTGCAGAATTTGATGGTGAAGATATATAAACTATACATGAGTTTTCTTTTATTATAAATCTACTTAGATTGAAGTGTCTCACAAGGATCAAGAACAAGACCATGATATTTGTGCAAATTTAAAATGAGGAAACTTCATTTTCAAACTGGAACATTTGTAATTGTCGTATTTGTTATGTTTTATTGTTCAAAAATTGCCTAAATATATTACTGTGGTTGTGCAGTTAAAATGGGAATTTTGGGAAGAAACCAATTAAACATTTTGGGGGCTTTTTCTTTAATCAGTGTAAGAAGAATGATTTTTTGTACTCACTACAACGAAACACATTGTGTAAGGTTTCAGTCTGGCATTGTGTTAGGTTTCCGTTTCACCAATCGTTTGAAGGTTTTTACTCACTACAACGAAACACATTGCTTTCACCTTGATATCCAAATAAATGATCCAACCTTTTGTCTTTGGTGATTGAAGTTTTTGTTTGTAGATCAATCAGATGAGACCATTAATTTGCTCCACAATATTTTGTACTCTAATAACAACCTTTGCATTTAATGGATTACAGGTTCTGGATCGTGGAGAGAAGATTGAACTTCTTGTGGATAAAACAGAAAATCTTCAGTTCCAGGCATGTATTATCCTTGTTCTATCCAACATTATTTTGAATTGAAGAATAAAATTTAGAGAAAAACTATATTATGGTCTGCGATGGATGGTAAATTTTAATATAGTATTTAACAAATCGTTCCTTTCTAGTCTCTGATTAAAATGATTCCCATGTTGCCCATTCATCTATTTTCATCTAAAATTTCATGTCAAACCTACTGGCTTCTTGACTTGAATATGTTGGGTTAGAGTCTGGCCCCTGTATTTGTTGACAAATGTTCTCTAACTCTGCATATGGTTAGATTTGATATATAACTTTAGATGAAATATGATGTAACGGGGCGGTTCTGCAAGCATTTTGTCATTGAGAGACAGAAATGAAAAATAATCTGAAGAAACAAATGTCCAAATTGCAACTCCTATCTGTAAGGGAGCAAAACAAGGATTTCCTCTAAATTTCTGCTGATTTGGTGATTGTTTCTATTTACCTTTCATATTTAGGCTGACAGCTTCCAGAGGCAAGGAAGGCAACTAAGACGGAAGATGTGGCTTCAGAATCTTCAAATGAAGCTGATGGTGGGAGGAGGAATTCTCATCATAATTATAATATTATGGGTCATTGCTTGTGGGGGTTTCAAATGTTGATGAAACTAAGCAAATTGAAATGTGTGTCTAGATCGATGTACAAAAATGGTATTCTACTTCACCCTTGTACATGGAGTCTGATTCCCAGAATTTATCTTTGTTTCTGTCATACTTGTAATTAAGGTTTGAGGGAAACCGCTGGTTCCTTTGACCAAGATCTTACTTTAGTTGACATAAACATAAATGGGTGTTTTTTTATTCTATTTTACAATACTCTTACAATGTCAAGGCATGTCATGCCTGGTTTCGTTATTTTGTTCAATAAATATTAGTTTTTAAATACACTTTTGCTACTTTTAACTTTTATAGAGGTTTTAATTTACCGCTCGGAATTCATGGAAAGAAAATGTTTACATTCTCTATTCTTATTTTTAAAATTATTACTTTCCTCTCTTATTTTTTTTTTGGACAACCTTTCCTCTCGTATGAAATTGTCAAATTTAAACACTATTTATTTACCTGAAGTTGAATGAAATTGTCAAAGAACCGGGCTTAGTCCTACACCCCGAG
Organism: Chamaecrista fasciculata; assembly: GCA_003254925.1. Classification (NCBI taxonomy): domain Eukaryota; kingdom Viridiplantae; phylum Streptophyta; class Magnoliopsida; order Fabales; family Fabaceae; genus Chamaecrista; species Chamaecrista fasciculata. The sequence continues at coordinate 9,644 of QANZ01023943.1, forward strand.
ACTTGGCCCAATGAAACCCTAGCCAGGCCGGTTGGAGTCTCATTTTTTTGAAAAATTAAATTTTTTAATTTTAAATTTTATCCTATTTTCATGTTTGTGGTCTTTTAACTTGTATACAATGTTATTAAAATCAGATCGGAGAGTGATTGACAAACATTCGGTTATGCGTTGATTGGTCCAATCGGTTAGACTAACGATTGAACTGCATGACGTCATAAATATATAAATAAAATAAATATTAATTATTTTAAATATAAATATTCTATAATTTATAAAATATAACTATAATTTTTATATAATAAAAAGATATACTTGTGAATTCATAATTTCATTGTCCTACCTAAATAAAATATATAAAAGTCACAACATGAATAATTATTTAGTAAAAATGAAAAAAAAATTAGTTTTTTTTCTTTGTTTTAATAGGTTTACAATATTTTCTATTGAGTTTCATATTACTTTTTTTCATTTGGCTCACAAACCAACAAAAAAAGCTAAAAAAAAAATTTTCTATAAAAAATAGTGACCCGGCAGTTTTCTAAAAACCGCTCCGGTCACGGCTCAACTCAGGTCAATCCGGTCCAAAGAGGTTTTGGACGATTCAAAACAGTCCAACCTTCTGAATGATCCAATGATCCAAACCGAGTCGCCTTCACTCTCGGGTCTCGGTCGAACCGGTTCGACTGTCCGGTCCGGTCCTAGCTTTATAACATTGCTTATATATAATAATATAAATAGTGTTTATATGTTGGTAATATTAACTTCAAACTAACAATTTGTTAAGTTTCACATAATTTATATATAAAAATATTTAAATTTAGAAAATGGGTAAATTACACTTTGGTATCCTAATCTATGGACCGATTTCACTCTTGTACCATGTTCTTTGCACCATTAACATTTTGGCATCATGTTCTTTCAAAAGTGACATTTTGGTACGATGTTCTTTGTACCGTTAACACTTTGGCACCCTGTTTTATGGACCGATTTCACTTTGGTATTGTGTTCTTTCACAATTTGTTACCCTATTCTATCTTTTTTAGGGTACCGAAGTGTTAATGGTGCAAAGAAGATGGTACTAAAATGTTACTTTTGAAATAACAAGGTACTAAAATGTTAACGGTGCAAAAAACAAGGCACCAAAGTAAAATTGGTCAATAGAACAGGATACCAAATTGTAATATTAGTCAGTTGCGAAGCATTCTACTTTTTGTTCAAGAATCCTATAAATCTACCTGTTGGAAATATTATAATATTTGAGTGTGTTAAATAAAGTCTCACATTGAAGCCCAAAAAAAAAAAAATAAATAAAGTCCCACATTGAAGCCCAAAAAAAAATAATTAAATAAAGTCCCACATTAGTAAAATTAAGGAAGAGCCAAGAAGGGTTCGTTTAATTATGAGGAGTGGTTCTTCTTAATTTACTGAAGGATTGCGAAATAACTCTTAAATATAGTGTTCTTGTAACGCGACTCGAACTATTTTGTGTCTTACAATTTTATACATATCCTCGATACTATCACCTTGAAGATTGAAGTAACTCAGTCTACATGTCTACCTTGAAGCTCTAAATTTGCTTGCTATATTAATTTTGCTACCATGGTCAACTGTAATAAGGCTATAGGGCTTTAACCTTCACCCTTTTAGCTTTTAGTAATAGTGGGGATCTCCTACTAAAAAAGTAGAATACGCAATAAAAAACTTCAAGTGATATGCATCAACCCCTAAATAGGATGTAGATTATGATGATAACAAAATGTTGATACATCCATAGTATGACCCGTTAGGGGTGAGCAGACTGGACCGCTGACCCGCGAAATCGCAAGAACCGAACCAACCCGCAGCCGCGGGCTGGGTTGGTTCGGTCTCACGGGTTGGGTTGGTTAAAAAAATTGAGCCCGCAGGTGTGCGGGTTGGGCTGCGGGCTCAGGGGTTGTAAACCCAACCCAACCCGCAAGCCCGCACATATAATATATATATATATATATTTTTTTTATTTCTATATATTATATTTTGAATCAATCTCAGCCACACATTTTGTAAACCCTAAAATCAACATTGCAATTCATCAAGGCTCAAGCAGCGATTCTCGACAGCGGCCATTCTCATTCATTTTCCTCACGAACTTCTCTCCATCTCCATTCTCTCCATCTCGATCCTCTCCAGTCTCTCCATCTCGACAGCCGTCTCCATCTCGATTCAGCGACAGCGGCCAGTATCAGCCACAGAATCGTCGTCGGCGTCGGCGTCTCCATTCTTCTTCGGTTCTTCCTCTTCCAGTCTCCGCCTTTTCTCTTCTCTCTCGGCGTCGGCTTTCCTGTTCTCTCTCGGCGGCGCCTGAAGTGAAGGTACATGATTTTCACTCATATTTTGTAGTCATTTTCGAACCCTAGCATTTTAAGATGAATTATGAATGTAGGTATTAGAAACAATATTACTGGCTATGACAGAAATAGCAATTAACTGGTAATTGGTTCTGCAATTTTGAATAGAAAAATACATTACAAGTACTATACGTACACCCCTGGAAACTGCGCTAAGTGGCTGATACGTCTTTTTCTTTGGCTGCTTTCTTTTGCTTCCTTTCTGAGTGGGGCTCTTTAACTTTTAAATCATTGGAAAAGGTCCTCAATAAGGTAGATAGATGCTCATTTCGATGAGCTGAAACCAAAATGCAGTGAGGTATATAAGTGAACAAGAATATTGCTCCATGTAGTAGTAGAGTAAAATTTAGTAGATGATGCAATAAACAAAACTCACTTGAAAGTTTGACGTCTTCCATGTTTACAGATTTACGATTAGCATGCTGAGCAAATAGCTCAACATCCTTAGCCAGCTGCTCTGCTTGCAAAATAATTAAATCGTTAATTCAAAGCGCACATTGCCTGAGAATGATTAAGCTCATAAAAAGTTCACCTTAACTTTTCATGACCTCGTGTAAAAGTTCTAAAGGTCAAATTCAGTCTAGTAGTAAACAGTGAGAGAGATTCCATGTTCTGGAGTCTATTTCACCTACTCATGAGCAGTAATCAAGGATAAATTGTAGTATTGAAAGGAGATTAATCTTGGTTGTATTTTAATTTCAGGGATGTCTGATCAAGGAGATAGACAGATTTCATCACCTACTGGTACCCAAGTTGCTAGTGCACCAACACCTACTCCACCAAGTGTTGAAGCACCAACAACAGAAACCACAGAAGTGCAACAGGACGTGCAACAACCCACACCCACAGAAGTTAGATCAGAGGAGGTAAAACGAAAACCTATTAGGGCACCTTCACATGTTTGGAATCACTTCACTAAGAATGAAACTGGTGATAGGTGTGTTTGTAATCATTGTGGAAAAAGTTATGCATGTGGGTCAAGGAGTCATGGTACTAGTACTTTAAATAGACACTATCTTGAATGTCCAAAGAATCCAGATAGGCAAGTAGATAAGAAACAAAAGAAACTTGGATTTGAGAAGAAACCTGAAGATGAAGATGATGGCCATGCTATGATAAAAGTGTTGGGAAATCGCCATGCACGCAGCGGAAGCGACAACGGATATAAAATAAAAATTTTAAACCAATAAACAAAGTACACAAGCGATTTCTTTCCCAATAGATCAGCTATATGAATCTGTATCGGTATAAGGTCAAGAATTTACCCAAGTCAATGGCTGTTCTTTGCGTCTACAAATTTGAGGAGTCCACTCCGAGTGTGCTCCCTCCACCGGTGATCCACACGAACAGTTTGGTAGATGCCTAGGTGCTAGCCACGTTTACTTCTCCAAGCAAACCGGGAGCCTTATCTACGGTGTTCTTGGATTCAAGAACTCTTCTCGAATTTCCAAGATAGATGGCGCCTCAGATCAAGAATGATGTTCTTGATCTCTCACACAACTCAACTCACAAATCCTAAAACTATTTTAGGGTTTGCGCCACTTTCTCTCTCTAGAAAGTCTAGGGTTGTGTTTTCTCTCACAAACTTTCACCAAGACTCAAAACACTTTTGGACTTGTGAACTTTTGGTGGCTAAGTCGAAAATTCCCAAGGTATAAGAGACTCTAGTGCTTAAGTCGACTTAGGCCTTCCTTGTATATATAGGGTTTAGACTTTGATAATTATAATTAGGGTTTCCCAAAATTAAATAATTATCAAATTATTAAATCATTATATCATGAGATATCATGATTTTAGGACTTGAATTCCTAATTATAATATTACCTTAATATTATAATTTGGATCCAAATGCAATCTTGGAGAATCAATTTGGAAGATCAAATCTTCCCAAAAGATGCTCAAGCCATGCGCCTAGTCAAGGGAATTTTGTTGGAATTTAATAAACTAAAATAACAAACCTAACTATTAGGTAGTTATAACTAATTTGTTATTTTCCAACAATATTGATTTAAGATATTACCATAATATCTTTAGCCAATCTCAAATTCGAATTTTAAGTCTTTTATTCGATTAAAATATTACATTAATATTTAAATCCGTCTAGACCCAAATTCGACTTCACCCACATATATATATATAATTATTGAATTAAAATATTACACTAATATCTAATTCAATCATTTGAAATCTAGATCAAATCTATTTGAATTTCAAATCTTCAAGCCATGACTTTAATTAATAAAACATTTCTATTAATTAAAATAGGCTAGTATTAGGCGCCAACCTCATCCCTATTTATCCTAATATTAGTGAATTTAATAAATCAATAATTTCCTAACTTTTAGGAAACTTATCTAATTTATTTATTCCTAATATTATAAATAGGAATATAATTATAAATAGCATAATCACATTATCTATTTAATAATTATCAACTATATATATATATATTTAAATTTGTCCCACAAATCTAAATATCATATATCTGTAGATATTTATTTAAGACCACATTTCCTGTCCCAGACAGTTAATTATGTCTTAAACGGTGTCACTAATGTGACCCACGAATTGACTTTAATTCGCGTCCCGAATTGGCATCTTGATCCTGTTCGTGTGTGACCCAGTAGGCCCCACGTAAAGTTGGCAGCAAGTCATCCCTATGACTTACAAGTCGAGAGCGGACTCTAGCAAGCCATCACGACTACCCAAAATACGTGAGTTATCGTTTAACGCCGAAACGACTTAACCTCAGTACCTCCTTGTCAAATCCCTTCTTGTCCTACGATATTCCGGTAATGGATCAGGCATGGGAAGGTCATCCAAAATCCATACCTCCAACTTTCTCGATTCCTTGAGTAAGTCCCATTTTCTAGTGTGGCCACACATTCCTTGGACAGACTCATCGAGGGGCCCAGTAGAATATCTCCCATCTCCATGAGGGACAAAATTCC
>QANZ01023965.1:7761-19359 GCA_003254925.1 Chamaecrista fasciculata
AAAAAAAAAAAAAAAAAGAAAAGAAAAGAAAAAGGATTAAGGAGAGTATATATATAAGTTTGACCATGGTGACAACTGTTTTGCGAAGCTCGATCTCTGTGTAATTAGTTATATAAAGTTACTTTCTTTGGGTGATGACTGATGATGACCCCTCCTAGAAATTGCAAGTTAGATCCAAGAAATGAAACACTACTGTACACGATCGAACAGGAGAAGAATATTAATGAAGTGGTAGAAGCAAGGACAAAATTTGCAGATAATAATGGATGAGTAATTAGTTTAGGGGTTTATAGGTGAGGATGTAGATGTAATTATATATAAGGATATATATATATATATAGGTCATCACAGAAACAGTAGTTACGTGTGTTGTGTAGCAAGTGACTTAGGTCGAGGGGTAGGTTTGGTGGTGGAGAATGGAGATGCCTTAAAAGCTAAGGCCAAAACGACACTGTCCTCTCGCAATGACACTCACAGATCGATGATGGACATATTATGTTTTCTTGTCTATCAATTCCTTTTTAAATAAACTATATATATTAAATTAAAATTTGGGATTTAGCTAAGCAAGCTATAAGTTAAACAGTGAATAGTGGCATTATTACTTTTCCATGAATGGTGGACATGGAAAGATAGCCAGTCCACACCATTTTTGCCGAGAAATGCTTTTGTACGGATATGGTTACAAATGCAGGATACTCACGGAATTAATTAATTAATTAATTAGGTAGCGTAATATTGGTGTTGGTTCAAAAAAAAATAATGTTGGTGTTCTGTAATGAAATGCAGAAAATTATAAAATTAAACTAGAGATGAAGTCTATAAAAAATAATAGATCTTTAATTTAGCCTTTCAAAAATAAAATTGTATCTAAAATATGAGATTAAAATCAATTTGGTCATTTTCTTACTATAAAACTTTTTAACATTAATTTTTCAGTTATCTATCAATTAACTATGATAGACTTTAATTTGTTGGTATAATATACATAGGCAAAGGCACCTTTTAGTTCCCAAACTTTATATAAAATTTTAATTTTAATTTGTTCATAATATTTTTTTTGTTGACAATTTCATTCCTAATATTTACATTTTGGTTAATTTTATTATTTGACTAACTTCTTTCAATAAATTACGATAGACTTCATCAGCCAATTTAAGTTAAAATTTAGTTTTTTTTCTATCAATTTAAAATTACATGTCATTTGTCGCACGCGTATAATTTATCGTTAATATTTAGATAAAGTAAGAGCACAGAATTTCAACCAAAAAAAGAGAGTGAAGATTAAAATCGATGAAAATATAAACTTTAGGGACAAAATTGACAGTAAAAAACATTAACGACGAAATTAAAAGTTGATGTAAAATTTGTGGACGAAAAAAGTGTTTTCTGCCTATATATGTATACATATATTATAACTTTTTTTGTTTCACATAGATATTTTATATCGGAGAGAATTCTATTCGAGACACTATTAAATATTAATTAAGTATCTCTCTTGACGAAAATTCAAACACATGAGTTCCCATATCTGATATTACAATGGACATATGACACAGTTTTCATTATAGGGAGAGGGCATGCATGGATGGTGCAGTAGGGAAATACTTTATAGTGCACTATATATATAATTAGTGCCAAAAGAGAAAATGAAGAAAAAATGTTAAAGTGTCGGTCTCACTAATATTTTTTTTCACTAATTTTTTTTTTCTCTCAATATTATACTTATAATACACTATACAGAATCTAAATTACATTGACACATGGGATGGCTAGGCCTAGGAAAGAGAGAAGCAATTAATTAGGAGAGGTGTGGAGTAGGTTAATTAATGAATTAGGGTCGTGTGTTATGTATGTTGAGTTGAGAGAAATAAAAAGTAGATGAAGAGTAGGTTAATAAAATAAAGTAATTATATAATGAAAGAGTGATGGAATGCAATAATTGTGGGATGCAGCATGGATTGGAAAGGATAGGAAATGTGAAAGTAGTAAGACTGTTGATAACGTGAGAGGGGTCAGTGGGTAGTCCCTTGGATTGGAGGGAACCTTTCCTTCAGAAATGGCAGTCACTTGCCCAAATGTCACACCACTTCCATTCTGGGGAACGTAAACTCTCTCTGCTCACCTTTTACTCTCTACTGCTTAACTCTGCATTCTGCATATATGCCCCCCCTTCCCTTTCATTTAATTATAATTATATATATATCTTCCTCTACACACGATCTATATTAATTAATTGCCTAACTATATACATTACATTATAAACTATAAAAAGTACATATTTACTTACAGTTATGCATAAATGCATGTGTGCACATTCAACTCGGACCATCAATTCATCACCACTATATCTACTCCGATCCATATGTATATCTAGCTACCTACCTACCTATATCAACTAATTAATTAACATACACCGTACGTGTATACCCAATTACAAGGGATCCGATCATCACTTTACTGTTCTCTGTTACACACACTAGTAGTGAATGAAGAAGGATTCATAAAAAACTTGTAAGAAAAAAAAATTAAAAAGCTGCTTTATTTATGTATAAAAACTAGCTACTTCAGCTAGCTAGCCCTTCGCATGCGTTGTTGGACCAATTATTGACGCCAGTTATTATAGTATTATGACTTTTTCAGTTTCCGCCAAGATAAAAGAGTTCCAAATTTCAGTTTTGAAAATTAATTAATTAAAAGGAGTCAGGACGACAGTAATAAACATGTATATATTGAGTATACATACAGTTGAAGGCGGAGACGACGGAAAATAAATTAATGAGTGAGCGAGCAAGCACGGGTTCAACAATACTTGTCAAATCAATTTATTACATACATACATACGGAAGTTGCTATGATGACATATATATTATATATCTTATATTATATGACTCCACCCCTTTCTGGTCGTCCACATTTTAAAACTATAGTACAAAATTAATAATAAGAGGAAAATTATTATTTGATCCCTTCTTTTTTATTGAGTTAACAATTTAGTCCCTCATTTATTTTACATACATATTTGCGTGCCCGTTAGGACACGCAAAGCCCCTAGTATATATATATTTACCGGCCATTAATTAGGGATGCACAAGCTCTCTCTTGTCTTGAATTATTTGGAGCAGTTTGGTTGAAATGTTCCATCTGGGAACATGACATTTATAGTATTAAGTACTTTCTAATACATGCTTCATAAATGATCCAACCAATCTCTAAACAGAAAACATCCTTCCTTATACAATACTATTCATATATATAGCGAAACAAAAATCAACGCATGCTATATATGCCAATTGGCTAATTAATGAGTGCAACCCATCAAGTTTGATTTTAAAATTTAAAAAGATGCATGTGTTTCTTAATAGTTTACTTATCACTTAAACTGTTGTGACTATATATTTAAAACGTATAATACTTTATATATATCCACTTTATTAAGACTTCAGTTTTATACTAGAATATATATAAGTTCTGTCGTTAAAATTCTATTTAGAGGGAGACATTGGTCAAAACTCAAAAAGGGCACAAAGGGATTGTGACATACCCTACCCAAGTTGAAGACAAGTGAGTTCCACTTTCTCTGTGGCTTTTGTTTCTATTCAAAATCAAATCAGTCATAGAAGAAGCACACAATTGAATGTACTGCTACTGAATTACTTTGTTTAATTTATTGCCACGTCTTATTCTCTATTCCCACCTAGCAAGAGATTGCTTATTAGCCTTAACAAATTCTTTATACTATACGTACGTAACATGAATTATAGTTATTGTAAGATTGGTGTTTAAAATAATTTTAAACCGCCTACAGTTACACACATACCTGTAACGTTTATAATCAAATCCAAAATAAATAAAAGATCTTTAATTAGTTATTTGACCAAAAATTTAAAAAGAAAATAGTAGCAAATCGATCTCATGTGATTCGAAAAGATTCCTATGGATGAAGAAGTCGATTTTTTTTTAGCTTGAAAAAGTGGGTCCAGCCTCTTTTAACTTCTGTCGGGCAGCATTTAATTGAGCAATGATAAATTATTCATCACGATTAAATTAATTATTTTTTTTTAAGAGAAAGAATGAAGGAACTAGAGTAGAAGAAGCACTGAAGAAGATTATTATGGTCACTATTAATTGGATGATGATTTAGAAATCAGAAACGCCAGTTTGCCCTACCTCTTGTGGAAACATATATACTAACTAACTGTAGTCTATCGATAGGTAGCTAAATCAATTAGTTATAAATTATAGCTACGCCTATTTACGCGCGCTTATATATACTTGATTGTGCACACTCGCAAAAGGAAAGCGCATTAGCTTGGGATTGGAGAAGAAAACTAACGGTGCCAATTGGGTGTTTTGTTGTTTTTGCTAGCTAGTAGCTACAAGACAACATTCTCTTAGGAACAAAATTATCATGTGTCTTTCTTAATTAATTAATTTTAACAATCCCAACGACGTTGCGATTTGCGACCTATACTGTGTGCCTGCCTAAAGCTCTGTGTTTGTGTGTCTTTATATTTAATTTATATCTCTGGACACACTTCAATTAAATTCCCGTCTAATTAAGAATTTCTAACAATTTTATACATATGTGTGTTGCCATGCAAGCATGTATCTTCTGGCTTCGCTCATTGCCTCTTTAAATAAGTACAAAATTATATATTCTTTAACTTTCTTACTCAACATGTCAACACAACTACACGGCTTTGAAGTGAATAGTTTTTGTTGTTGTTGTTCATTAAAGAAAAGTTCTAGAGGTATAGCCGTTAGATAGACCACCACCATATGCTTAGGAATTCAATTCATGTTCACATGCAATTTGTAAAATTAAAGAGAAAATTAATCATGATGGGCTATTAATTCATAGATGCAAATGAAACGAGTTCACGCACAAACACAATATTGCAACACATGATAAAAAAAATCCAATACCAACTATTAGGAGGCGTTTGGTACACGAATTGAAAAAATAGTCCCGGAATTATGAGCTCCGGACTAGAGTAATCTCGCGTTTGATACGTGGATTAGAAAATTAGTCCCAAGAATATTGTATTTCCGAGAATGTCCTAATCTCATGAAATGACCCAAATTTAATCTCACCCTACAGGGTGGGATTAGTCTAATCTCATGACATGAGATTATTTTTTTCCCATCCAAAATGACTTTATTACCCCTAATTAATTTTTTCTCTACAAGTCATTGCCACTTTTCATCTTTGCCACTAAGTTTTACTCTACAACTTGTCTCTACCGCCTTGAAGAGAAGAAACTTATTAGGTTTGACTCTGCGTTTGTTTTCTTGTTCATTTTCATATACTCGTCTCAAGGGCATATTTGTAAAAGTATTAAACATTTTCAAGAATATTAAAGTTGAATCAAACACAAAATTGTAACATTACTAGGATTATTTTAACTTATCCAAACAGATATTCTTGTAATCCTGAGAATCTTAATCACATTCATGGGAATGTGATGTGATTCCTGAGAATAAAAAAATAATCCGTATACCAAACGCCTCCTTAAAATTTAAATTATATGCGATGAAATTATAAGATCAAATATTTTGTCACTCAAACATTACAAGTGCTATATATATATATATTATGCAAAACTCTTCGATATAAATTCACCAAAAAAAATTATTATAATGCATTAAATAATTTTTTGGGTTGCTCATCCGGTATTTGAAACCTTGTCCCGACTAATCCGGATTCATTTTGCATTGTAGACATGAGAACATTACTTAAGTAGTTAAGTAATATCAAATCGTTTATACTTGGGTCAATCTTCGTTGGTACTTAAACCAACCCCTTAGCTTGTTGATATAATACATTAATTAATTTGGAATAAATATGTCCGCACAACTAAACATACTAGCTCATGAATTAAATGAGAGAGTAACTCATAACCCATATTAAGAACGAAGAACTTAAAATCTAGGATTTATGGATATATAAATAGATATACCCACGAGAAAACGAGCCGTTCAAAATGAAACTTTTTCGAGGTTCTTAATGATTAAATTACAGAAACAACATTACCACGTGGAAACCAAAGGTTTTCTCTGTGCTTGACTGACCGGACCCTAGATAGATTTTGTTATCATTACAAGAATCAAATTAATTAACTCGAATAAGATATATGAAGTAGCTTCTGATCATGATAACAGCCTATATTAAGGAATAAACTAATAGGTGAAATTAATTCTTTGTTCTATAATTTATGTGGAGATCCTTCCCTGTACAACATTATAAATTATATATATACTGCCTAAAGTCTAAACTTATGATATACCTAAATGATTAGGAGAAGAATATATAGATCGTTAATGTCGTCTAAAAGTGGCAGTCTAATGTATACCCCACTAGAATCACTTCAATAAAGGATTATGAGAAGGTTCACTAATCTTTCTTTCAGCCATCAATCCTGTGTCCTATTGGTTATTTTCGTCTTGGCCAAATGGAGATACAAATAGGCGACTCTTCATGAGTAGAGAGATTGCGCTACAAAAGACTTATTTTGAGCTAAAAGGATCACAAAATCCAAGGGGGATGACCCAAACTATATCCAATCACAGATAGGTTTGTCGGCCAGATTGATTAATTAAGAAAAATTCCTATTGAGGAGAGGAACAGTTTTTCTTTTTAAGTTTTATTTATCTGATTAAAATAATCACCCTACCTAGCTAATTATTAGCTAGCTAACTCCCACTTTTTCGCTACACAATTTCTAATCTTTTTTTAATTATTGACGATTAGCAACCTCATAATTATACATACAAATTAGATTTGCCTAATTATATATTAGCTAGCTAAAAGAACATTATAGAATTTTTATTTAATTAGACTAATTAAAACTTCTTTCTATCACTAGGCTACTTCTCACTATATATGGGGTGAAAAATCTGTTTTTGACTATGTGTAGCCAGCTAATTTTTCATCTTCTGTAGAAAATCATACATTACCAGGCTATTAGCTTGTGGAAAACTGTCTCTGGATCTCATCATTTTCAAGTGGTACTGGCCTGGCTACTGGCTAGTATGAAATGAAGACCCTCAAAGCTATCTATCTGGAAAACCTAACTAAGATCAAGAAAGGAATATAATGGCATGCATGTATATATATATATACATACTATTATATGTCACAGGAAAAAAAATAAATTCAAACTAATATAAAGTATTGGCAAATGAGATAATTAATTATAGCTAATCATAGAAGTATATTTGGCAGTCATTGAGTAATAAATTACATTGTCTGCCATTAATGTTTTTTATGGTCATTTCTATTCAGTTGAAAAGACAGCACTACTGGAAAAACCAACATCACCCATCAAATTGACCGAGTTATATATTAACGGTCAGCAGTTAATGTTGAACAAGGTCCATATATATGTATGTATCTAGATGGGAGAAAGAAAGAAAGCAGGAAAACTTGTCAGTAGTTCTGAATCAGAACATTATTGTTATTATCAAGTTTTAAGTGTATTCTATGATCTATCATTCATTCTCCACAGAAATGCATTTGGGTGGGGGAGACAGTAAAGCAGTTAAAAGTGGGAACCGAGAGAAAAAGGAAGAGCACTCATTACTCATTAGTCATTAGTATATAAGGCAAAAAATGGTCATCATCATCAGTATCTCTGAAACGAAAAAGGATGCATGTATACATTTGTATACTGTATCTAAGTGATGAGACTGGATTGTTTGCTGCTATTTGAACTAAGACATTAATTAATTATTACTCGATCAGGATGGGAGAAATAGTTATATATAGAGAAAGAGAGAGGTAGCAGAAATGATATGGGAATGAATGAAAGCTGAGAGACATAGAAAATGATATAAATCTACAAGTCTAATTAAGCTTGATATATATATAAATCCAAATGAAGTACATACACATAAATAGAAGTAGTAGCTATTGGATATGGCAGTAGACAGAGTAGTCTCTGATGAAATATATATAAATATAAATAATTAAGGATGGAAGAAGGATGATGATGATGACCTCCATGTACATACATTCACTCTCTCATGACTACCACTTTAAAGTACTCCCACTAGCAGTGCATCTGCATCGTATAGAGATAGGAGAGAGTAACAAGCGCACCGTTTGCATCAAAAGCAGATAGATTCATTCATCATATTCCACAGATCGATCTTTAACCTTTTGCTTCTGCCACAGCAAAAAGGATACAAAGACAAACAAACAGTCTATATATATAAAAGAGAGAAGGTTTTAGGAGAATTAACCGAGAGATAAATCAAAGGAAAGGGGGGAAAAAACAAGCCTAAGAGATATAAAACTAAAGTAGATGGAGGATGGAGGCCGGAGTTTATATATAGTTGGAGGAGTTTGGATGATGATTATTAGAGATATATATAGGAAGGGAATTGAAGGGGCTTAGCTTAGCTTAGGTTTATTGATGATGAGTTGCAGTAGCACTAGCACTTGCAGTACCTGGTGGGAGATGATGGTGATGAAGGTGGTGGTGAAGGTGATGATGATTATGGCTATGATTATGGTGAGGATTAGGATGAGTATGAGGAGGAGGTAGTTGAAGTGGGATTGGAGGAGGAGGAAGTAGTGTTTGTTGTTGGTGTTGTTGGTGCTGTGGGGGACGCTTGCGCTTCTTCTTCTCATAGCTGATTCCTCTGGCTTTAGACTGTAGATCACGCACCTCTCGTAGGTAGAGTCTCACTGCTCGAGCCCCGAAGGGATTGGCTTCAGGCTTGCCTCCGTTCTCTTCAAAGGCGGCTCGGAGGCGGCCGATGAGGGCGTCCAGGCTCCCCCAAGCTTGCCTGAGCGGGCATGGACATGGCGCAGGTGGGTTGGGGTGGCCGTAGAAAGGGCAGATCGGGGTGTGCACTTTGGTCTTCCCGAATTGATCCAGGTACCTATATAGTAGTTATGAATGAAGTGTAATAATTAGTTATAAGAAATTAATGAAGTTTGTTAGAGAGTTAGTTAGTTAGGAAGTTAGGTACCGGAGGAATTCGAGAACATGGGCGCCGCTGCAACGGGAGAGGGAGAGAGGAGGACGGTGGTTCTTGAGGTATTGACCAAAGGTGTTCCAGTCACGGCGTTTCTGGTTCTCGTAGCGGCTGCTGCTGTTAGTGGAAGCCGAGGAGGAGGAAGAGCTTCCACCAGGCCCAGTGGCAGTGTTGCTACTGCTGTGGCTAAGGCTGTTGTTGTCCGATGAGTTACACGTCTCCATAAATTCTTGAATTGAATCCATGGAATACCACCAAGATTAACCTACCCAACCCACCGATATCTTAACCTACCTAGTACACTACTACCTTTGCCTTTGCCTTACCAGATCCAACCTGATATATATATATATGTATGTATATCTCTATGCTTCAACAATTCTTATCTCGCCTTCTTCTTCTTCTTCGTCTTCTCCTAGGGTTCCTAACCAGACTTGGAGCGCCAAGAATGAGAGAGAAATTGGGAGCTGGGACTGAATGATGAGATTAAAATACCACCGAATCCAACGTTTATACTTAATAATTTTCAGCAACACTACTACTACTGGACCTGTCTTGCTACACTAGACTTGTTCCTCCATTTCTTTCTTTAATTTCCCTTTTTTTTTTAATAATATTTTTACCTAGAAATTACTGTATAGAGAAAACTACTAGGTTGAAGAGGGGAAATTAAAAAAGAAACAAGATGGAAGAGAGAGATAATGATGAGAGAGTTGCTAAATGTTGAGGGGGGTGACATAGAGCTGAAAATGGTGAAGCAAAAGGAGAATAGGATGTGTGATGAGATGGATGATGGGAAAGGGTGAGTGGACTGTTGCTCTTGGGTGTTAGCACTTGTAGTTATATTTATTGAGAAATACTAGATATATAGAGCTATAGCAGAAAAGAAAGCAAGTGGTTTTTGTGATTGTGAGTACTGAGTAGGCTTTGATTTCTGAGCGAGATTGCTGAGGTATTGGGATTTTTTTTCCTTAAAAAGGGTGCAGCAAACTCATACTATACTCTATCAAGTGTTAATGGCTCTTATCTTAATATTCCCGCTCCAGATCTTGTTTGGCAACACACTGAAGCAAAAGAGAGAGAGAGTTAGGGCTTTTGAGGAAATAGGAAAAGCTAGCTAATAAGGGGGACTTTGGACAGTAGGTGGAGATGGAGACAGGAAAAAGTTTTCAAGGGGTAAAAATTGAGGGAATAACATGATTCTGTTTCTTGACCCTGTAGTCTTGAATGACAGTTCCTTTCTCACTTTGACCATTATGCCCTTCCCTTTTCACCCCTATCTTTTTTTTTTTTAACTTACTTCAACAAAAATTAATAAATCAAACTTTAGTTTCTGACACCACTTTTGTCCCTTTCTCTCTTCTCAGTTCTCACCTCCAATTTCAATATCCTCAAGAAACCCACTCTGTGTTTTCAAGGGACATATCTTACGTTCACTAACAAGTTTTTCCGAAGAATTGAATTCTATTGACATATATAAATAAATTATAAAAAATATATACAGAAATTAATTTTTTAACAATATAAATAATATCAAATATAATTTAATCAAGTGTATATTAAGTGGCAACTTGCATTTTTCGAACAAATAGCTAGAAATATCATTTTCGACCACTGTGTAATTTTTTGGCGACTATGTAATTATTCGACGGCTTGAATTTGACTATTTTCAGTCATTTGATCGCAAAATGCAAGCCGCCATTAAACTCATGAAGTAAAAAAAACTTTGAATTAGGAGTTTTCGTAGTCGTTTGAGCTATCGTGCATCTCACCGGAAAGTTCGCCGAAGAAGTCGAACCTCGCCGGAAAAGCTCAACGACAATGGTGGTGCTGCTACTAACGACGGTGGTGTTGCTGCTGCCATTGACGGTGGTGGTGGTAGTAGTAGTGAAGATGATGATGAATGAAGGACTTTGAGCTAAAGTACCAAAATGGAAATTTGAGCAAACTTGAGGGACCAAAATAGAACTTTGGTCCAAAAAAGTTGAGGTTAGGGTGTAATCGACAACAATATGAAACGTTGAGGGCATAACTAACACAAAACAAACATTGTGGGTATAACTAAAACTGACCCTAAACGTTAGGGCCACCAACAAGTCTGTTGCCTTTTAAATATTAAGTAAGTATAAATTATTATTTTTGGAGTAAACTAATCATTTAATCCCTGAGAGATCATTGAGCTGAAAATTCGGCCATTTAAAAATCAATAACATAGTTTAATCCGTAAAAGAACTAAATAATATACTTATTAGTTTTTCTTTGTAGACTAATGTGTACACCATTTAGTTCTTTTAATAACTAATGAGTATATTGGGTTTCAAAGATTGAATTGTGTATTTTAATATTTTAGAAAGAGCGAGTTGTCAATTCAATAATGACACAGTTGATTAAGTTTTGGGCACTTTAACTTACTCCATAAGAACTAGAGTTCGAATCCTATTATACATTGTTGTGAAAACCGAACCGAACCGCTAGCCGAAGAGATGAGCGAGTTGGTTCAACCATTTGAACCAAAATGATAGTTGGACCGGAAATAATCGGCCAAGAACCGGAAACTCGGGTCCAACCGCTGGACCGGACCGGCGGTTCTCAATGTTTTTTTTTTTTTTT